>PDGT01000030.1:1802480-1819408 GCA_003671415.1 Megathymus violae | reverse complement strand
CAATTAAGTCGCGGTCGATCGGTTTCGACGGCACAGTAAATACAGTCGAAAAATGGAGATGACTTACTCGAGAGTATGTCGGAGGGGTCCGTCTGCTACGGGAGCAGAAACGGAAGTGACCTATGAGTGGTTTTGCACGTGTTTTTATACTAGTTGATTGAGGGTGGGAGTGTTTTAATTTGCCTCTGCCCGTTGTTTTTGTTTTGTTATTGAGTACTACCCGGTGTTTTAACTTATAATGCGCCGATATGTATATATATGTTTTTATATATGTATATGTGTATGTGTTATTGTAGGGTACTGTATTTATGTACTTCATATATGTATTAGTATGTATTTGTCTTTATATATATATTTGCTTATTACGTATATATATATGTATGTACGCACTAAATTTGCTTATTTGTCTTGTCGTTTCCTCTTGCGGGTCTACTTGAAGAGATTTCTAAAAGAAATAAGTAGTACCCTTACACATTGTTACCTTTTATTTAATTTTTATATAAATTGTTTCTGTGTGTGCATTAATAGTAAAATAAATAAATAAATAAAATAAAATTTAAGTTTCATGGGCGAAATAGATTAACAACGCTTCTAATTGTTTAAGTAGACAGTTATGAGACTAAATATATGGTTTGTGAACGAATATCGTGTTTCCATTTGACACCAACATTCGACCATCTCTTGTGTAATATTTATAATATTATATATACTAATGTTATAAAGTGAGAGAGTAAGAATTTTGTGAGTTTGTGTATATACGGAAGGTAATCGCCGACACTGCGAAATTATTTTTAAAATCCTTTCACTATTTGAAAGGTACATTATTCGGTATGGACGTCCCGGGACCAGAATAGGGCTACGGTATCCCCTACCTGTCGTAAGAGGCGACTAAAAGGAGGCGGCTAGGGTGGGAGCAAGAACCGTCCAGCCAAAGACCCCGGGAAGGACGTCGGTATGCGTGGCCGCATTCACCCTTCACCCTGCGACTTCCGGTATGAGTAACTCTGCCGTATAGCCTCAGGGATCACTAGGACACGCAAGCCCCCCCACCACGACAAGGTGGCGGCCCCCGGGGGGGATACCGGAAATACCTAGCTCGACCCCGTCTTACCCTTTTGACCCTGATTACTGTACTACTGTACTCCAGGGTTGTTAGGAGATTGTGTTCATGAATGTCTAGTGATGATAGAGTCACCTGCTCTAGTGATGGACCGGGTTACACAATGATTTATGGAAACTGACACTAAAAAAACATTTTATGGATTATCTTAACACTGAATTATCATTATTTATTCATAAATCTGTCTATCGAAATGATTTCATTATAATCTGTGGTTTTGGTTCAGATCTGTTTCAAATTTCACAGTATTGTGTAGACCAAATAAATCCACGGAATTCTAATTTTTAAGAATAAATATGAGCGAGTTGAATGCATATTTATATGTCGGCAACGCGAGTAGTTTTAGCAGCATTGTCGAACCTAGCGTGGGCGTATAATCGTTTAACACTTTTAATTGTTAACAAACATTTCACACCGGACAAACGAAACAAGTAACAGTTCCTAGTGCGGAGGAACCGATCTCTTCGACCGCAGAATATAAACTGAGGCTCCATCCGGCATCACTCCACTAGCTAGGCTCTGTTGTAGCATGATGTTAGCAGAGTATCGACGTCATCGCGGCGATGCTGCCATCACTCAGATATCGTGCCGGATTTCGATGCACGTCTATACTAATGACCATCTCTGACATATATATTACTAGATACGCGGTGAACTTCGTATCACGTATATTCGTATTTGTGAAATTTATGGTCAAAACTTAATATACATTTTTTATCTACATTAAATGCAACACAGTTATACACTTAATAGATTTTTCACAGCCAGTCTCGTTCCATTGCACAGTCGACTTTGATTAATATTACACAGCATAATCACAACTGATCTTACTTTAAAAAATACGCATATGCTTAAAATGGATCTCCGCAGGCGGCTCCACTTCGCCACGCTATTGTTTGGGATTGTTAAAAACCAGGAGCCGTCGTATTTATATAATAAGTTGACCTGGGCAGAGTCCCGCAGTCTCCGTCTGAAAGCCTTTTGCATGCTGCGGTATCCATCCAGCTGCACAGCTGCACAGTGCCACGAAGATATGGAATAATCTGCCACCTCCTCTTCGCAGTCTGAAAACAATAAACACATTCAGATCTAGGTATAAATTATTCCTTCTTGAAGAGCAAAAAGCAAGTCCCTAGCCGTTATTTATTAATAATTGAAATGTTTTGTAGAATTTTTATTAAAATATAATTGTTATAAATTATTTTAAACCTGGTAAATATTATCAATAATAATACTGCACTTGAACTACTTACCACTGTGTTTCTGACCGGCAGGTATGGCGGCGAATATATGTAAACCCATTAGCTCTGTGGCCTGTCTGTAGGTAAAACACGTGTCGCGTCCAATATGTCCTCCAATATGTCCTTTCAATTCATTTATTTCTTCATAATTTTTAACCTCATTAACTAAACAAACATTTTATTCATGTACCCACTTATTCCGAATACTTGACAGTCAGTAAATTAGGAGTAATTTAATTTTATTAAGAAAAATAATTTAACCTAAAACGACTGACCGGGCTTCCGTCACGGAAGGCAGGGCCGAGACTGAAATATCAGTGCTGTGCTCACGCGCGGCTTAAGCTGAGGCTGGGCCCATTCGTAGCTCAATACGCTTCAGCACGGACATATCATGTTGTATTTAGGTTTAGTTGAGCATATACTTAGGGTGTAACGTTATTGTGTTTTCTTTTCTCTGTTTTTTGTGTATTTTATTATGTTCAGCTGCGGCTTTAGACTACGAATAAACATTTTTTCATTTCATTTCATTTCATAAATTGTAAATCGTGAGGTCCAGGCAAATTCAGGGAATTTAAAAATCCTGTGGGGTACTTGACTACGTCATTCTGGTTTGTAACTGTGTCAACTGATTTGTTAGAAAACAACTCTCCTGGAAGAAAATTCTGAATGGTCGCATTGAGATCGTCGACATTTTTATTTTTGGCCGCCAATATTGCTCGTTCACTCAGCCAATAATGGTTTCTGAACTGTTGTTTTATGGCTGTAAAAACACGCTAAATAAGCTCCTCTTTTGACTCGACGAAGTGTCAAAAATCCGTGGGTAGTGTAATTAATCCGGCCGAGGTGTCAACTGCGACCTTACCACTTTCAATATCTAATAACTGCTTCGAAAACATGATCGCGGTTTGATTTTGTTGCAAAAACACTCGCATGTTAGTTGTTAATTGGAGTGTCTTTACATGCTGCCACAAATTAGATGATTTTAAGCATGCGTATAGTTCGTCAGCAATAGTTGATCGGGGAACAATTGGAAGAGTCTGACGAAAATCACCTGACATAGAATTATGGTTTCACAAAATGTTTTGGTTGTCACGAAGATCGTTCTGTCCAGTGCCTCCAGTGACCTCTTGTGGGCCGTCGTACATTCATCCCGAACGTTCAATTTTCAATTTTCATATCTATAGAATCGTCACCATTACGCTGTTTTTGGCGATGTTGCAAACTGGTGCTTCATTGATTTGCATGTTTAGTGGTAATTTCAAGGCAGAATGTACAGCTCGTCTACCTTCTAACAATGTTGCAGCTATTCCAGATAAAGCCAATGCTAGGGCTACTTCATTTTGTGATCTGATCTTTGTCAACAGCAATGAAATTAGGAACGTTTTTCCTGTCCCCCCGGGAACATCAAGGAAGTAAATTCCAACAGATCCACTGTTGACAGCTTCCATCAAAGTATCATACGCAATTCTTTGTTGTTCATTCAATTGCGGAATATTTGAACGAATTGTTTCGGCAAATACTTCAATATCATATTGTTGTTCTCTTTGCAATTCGTGGTTAAATGCATCGCGTATAGGACGAATGGTTGCTGTTAGGCCCAAATGCTACAATACTTTATTTACCATCAATAAACACATATCTTGTATCATGCTCAATGTCTCATTGTAAATTTCTGCAGTAATTTCTAGTGTAGGTTTCAAAGTTTGACAACGCACACGATGCCACACATTCTCATACATGTCATCCCTATATTTCATCCACAAATCTTCCGGATTCGAGGGGAAACATGCCGATATTATAATCGCAAACAATATGCGAATTTGATGTGACGATGAAGATATGACGGAATCCTTAAGTGTATTATCCCAATGTGAATCGTTCTCGAGCTACTGTAGTAGTTGACACGCCTCACGGTAACTCGCACACAAATACCCATAAACTGTTCTCAGTTGTTGAAACGATGTTGGACAACCAACATTTACCAACAACAATCGAAGCTGATAACATTCGTCGTTATTTGGATGTACTGTGTAGCGCATCTACAATGAGAACGTAGAACCTAGAACGTCTGAGGCAAATACATTTGGGTGTCCTTCAACTGGTGTTCCTGGTTTCCGACGCTGAAACGATTTCGATGATGCGTGGTTGTTCCGGATTAGTCGGCACAATAATCTATCTCCGGGTCGTAGTGGAATGCTACTCGGTTTACAACACTCCGTCTGCGGAATCGCTGCATTTCATTGTGTTGTGCTCGCTGTTTTTGTGTTTGGTGTATCCGAACTCGTTCCATTCTAAGCCTATCTACTTCATTATTATTCATTGTGAATCGCAATTCTGCCATATTAATTCGAATGTTATCTTTATCTGTCTCTCGCTGGTCGTCAGTGCAGTTTGCAAATGAGGTAGCTCGCCGCACATTTGATTGACTTCGATGACCTAAGTCAGGGGCCTTACTCCCTAAAACGTTTTGGTTTCGTTTTTGTTCCTGATTCAAACTCGAATCTGATTCTAACTCGATCTAAAGTTCGTACTCCCGAACCAAATCGAATAGAATATCAAGATCGATTTACGATCGAACGTTGTCAGCGTCGTTAAGTGTATCCGGTTAGTGACGTCACAGTCAAGTGCGAGAAGCACATGGTAATTTCGCATATAAATATTTAAAAAATGCTAAATTGAATAGCTTTATTTTAAAAAATTTTGTATTTACTACTTGTTTATATGTATTTTGATACTGCAATGAATATAAATTGTGTTTTCGTTTGACAGAAGTAATTAAAATCACTTTAATTATTCTGTATCGTGACACCTACTATTAATTAATCTGTGATCATGAAACTATCATATTATTTTGACAACATATTTGTTGTCAAATTTTAAAATCGCGTTGGTGTGTATGTTTTTTATGTGTTTTTCAGATAAACTAATTATTTATTAAACTATTATTTAGTATAACGACGCATTATTTCGGAACTCAACTCCACGACATCGCGGAATATATTTAAATATTCACTTATATCCTTAGACATATGATAATTCACCTGGAATTCTTCACTATCCATTACAAATGCCCGAGAGTTATATCGACGCATTCTAAGAAAGTTTGTCCTTCCTCGAATGTCTATACGATGCGTTTCCTCCAAAATATGAAATAATGATGTAAGGCGAGACATATTTTAGAAAAACCTAAATAAAATTAAACAAAATGCAAAACTTGAAGCAAACAAAGAACCATTTTTGTTACCGTGAATTTTGACGTCTGATTTCGATCCTGCTCCTCGATCGACGACTGTCAGAGAGTGTGGGGAGTACGCTTTATTCGATCTTTATTCGATCCTAACGATTTTTAGTTCCAGTTTGAACCACCGTTCGATCGTGCGCTAGCGTAGACATTTAAGAGTACGAAATTAACATATGAACGAAATCAACTCGATTGATTTAAACTCGAAAGCATTCGAATCAGAAACAAAATCAAAACCAAAACGTTTTCGGGAGTAAGGCCCCCGTTTTGTATTTCATCAAAACAGACCAAAGAGATCGGGCCTAATATTACACCTATAAAACCATAAAACAGACAAATTGCTGAACGCACCTGTAAATATTTGACAACCAAATGACAATTTTTATTGGAAAATTAAATTGTCGTTTTTAGTATTCTCCGTTACCTATTATTTATGTTTCTCACTGTTTGAACCTTCCCTGAACTTCCACAAATATTTCAAGATCAAAATTAGCCAAATTGGTTTAGCCATTCTCGAGTTTTAGTGGGACAAACGAACATCAATTGTTTTTTATATATATAGGTGTGGTTTGCAATTGAAACAATTACCAATTTGGTATTTTATTTGCCTAAGTATGTTTTATGACTTGTCTAAAGATATTTATGACGAATTACTAGATCATTTTCGTCCATTAATGGAGCTTCCGTTACCTACAGCTTCTTATAATAAAATCCCAAAAATTTTATAACTTTAATTGATAAATACCTATTTTCAGGATTGCAATATACCATTTGTTTCTATTACCAGATTTAGTATATATAAAATATTATATAGTTATTATGTGGTGCATTAAAGTATTCAAATTTCTTTAAAATTATCTTACCTTACTCAAATGATACTCAGTGGCACACAGATAAATATTATTCGACGTACATTTGCCAAAGTAAAGTTAACAGTTAACCAATACTATGGTGATTTTGCAATTTGGATAATTGGTTAGCAAACAATTGACATTATCATTTAACCATTAGTTTATTGAATGTGAAATGTTATTTGACTGTAATTTTAGATAACACGTAAAATAAGTAATAAATAACCTGCAAATAAGTAATAAATAAACTGCAAAGGACTGGAATAACTTGCCCACGTCGGTGTTCCCGGTTACGTACGATGTGGGAGTCTTCAAGAGGAGAGTGAATAGGCTTTTATAAGTTAGTGCGTTCACCATCTTAGACTTCATCACCATTTACCATCGGGTGGGATTGTTGTCAAGCATTAAGTTGTTTTATGTAAAAAAAAACTGCGCACTAGGAATCCTACACACACAAATATGACAAAACAAACATCCCTTACCCAAAAAATGTCTGCCTTGCCCAGGATGGAACCCGGTACCACTCGCTCGTTTACCAGGACGACGGTACCAACTGCGCAACGGGGTTGTCTTATTCGAAGGACTACTTTCTTTTACTTTCTCTACTTTCTTTTACTTACTTTCAGGACTAGGAGTCGTATTAGTTAAGCCTACTTCTGCATTCTGTTTCACCTAGCCCCTACAAGCATTATTAAACATATCATCCTTTCAAATCTGTTGATTGAAATTATAGTCTAATTACAATTAATAAATTATAATTACATGACATAATTACCTTATTAAACTGTAGTAATTATTGAGTAGTTTGGTCAATAAATAATAATATTTATTTCTTGGTTCACTAAACACTAGCGACCCGTCTCGACTTTGTTCGGGTTGAACAATTAATATATGTATATGATATATATCCCACGTCCATTTGGAATAATGTACCTTTCAAATGGTAAAAGAAATTTCATATAGGTGTCGTGGTCTCGGCGATTACTTTCCATATACACACAAACTCACAAAATTCCCATTCTCTACAGTCTCTTTATAATATTATTATAGATTTGGGTAATGTCACTCAATTGTTTATTGTCTATTTGATATTGCTTCAAGTTGTGGCTCCCTTTAATTATGTGCACGATACATATTCAACACCCATTAGTAACTCGTAGCTGTGTTATCAGTGTTGGGTGTCATATTAATGAATAAATAAACGGGTTTGCTACGACAATAAGCATTCCAGCATGTATATTAACTTAAGAATGTATTTTGTGGTATATATATAAATATATGTCTGTCTGTCTGTCCTGTTATAACTCAAGAACGGCTTGACCGATTTTAATGACAATTGGTGTCTAGTGAGAACAAGTGATTGCGCATATAGAAGGCTATATAAGTCGAAGGGGCCCGTTAGTTTCATATAATTATATTACATTTATTAAACAATGACATTCATAGGGTCATCATGCAGTTAGATGCTGTTGCCAGTACCAACATAAAATTTTAAGAGCACTTTTGTATTGATTCAATCCATCCTTTAATCTAAGCGAATCTCCTTTGTTTGTTCTGCATCCTGCTGGGCAACGATCACGAAATGGACTACGACAATCAATGGCTTCTGTTTCTTCCAATTGGAAGTTGCTGTCTGTACCGCCCACTTTAAAATCGACCATCTAACTACCACCCTATTTCTAGAATCAACTGTGCAATGTTTTCAACGTATTCAGGTTGCAATATCAGAGAGGTAATTATGAAGGTTCCGGGTGGACTGGTTTTGGTACCTAAATGTATCGCCTAAATGTAACCTATATTTACATATATAAAATTCGCCACAGAATACTGAAGAATTCTTAATAGTGTTTAGTTACTATAGCTTACAGGTATCAAATGTTTCACATCGTGATTTAAAACACACAGAAGCAAAGTTTGAGTTACTAATATATCCGAAATTCAGCTGACCTTTTGCAAAAGGGCGACCTTTTCCAGGTTGAACATAAAGTGCGTCGAATATTCTTTTATCCCCGCAGAGGATAGAGGTTCATTATATATTGTCCAATCATTACATATTGTACGATTGTTGCATTTCCTTCTATTCGTTACCCACAAAATTGTTCATGGTAGGTATGTACATACTCGTATTACGTTTACAAGCAACATAGGCATTTAATAAATTTCATGTTTTTCTCATGTTTTCGCGTAATTCGTACACAGATTGATCGCCAGACCTTCAAAAAACCGAAAAAAATGTTTTGCCACCTATAAAAATACTTTCTACAAAGCCTACTTATATATTTTTTTCTAACAACATAGTACATATAGATTCAACTTCGTAACAGCGTTATTAATACAGGTATGTACATAAAGTTGTCGGAGCAAATTACTCGGGTACGTGAGCATAATTATATGTTTGCAGCTGTTCCCAAGTTTCAGTGAAGCTACGCGCGTAGCACCCGTAAATGAAATTACATACGGCCAACCACTTCCCCACTTATTAGTCTCGGTAATTGAATATCAAGTTGCTTCGGAACACAACCATAAGTTGTGTCAAGACAATCAGTTTACGAGTATTTCGTACTGGTAACTCGCCCTCGATTCGCCGTGTAGAATTCAGCGGGAACAGAGTTATTTCTCGAGATAAAGTGTCCTAAGATCAAGAAGCCAATAACCGTCTAAATTTATTCAGCGGTTTTAACGTGTATTTGATGTGATAAAATATCCAAAAAAATATGTTTAGGCCCCATGACAGTCTATATTATAATTTCCAGAAAATTAAACTAAACTGTCTAAAAATATTCGGTCACGATAGCTAGTTTTATCACAATGTTTTATCACACTTACCGTCCAGGCCGGCGATAGACAAAGCTACTCCTTGTCCTTTCCGGGGGTTGATAGATTCTGTACCATCCAGATTGATCCCAACGATACTCGGGCTCACGGTCGTGCTTTCTTCTTTTTGAATCGACTGTCAAATTGTTCTTACATGCTTCCGTTGTCCAGTAGTGAATGGTCCCCTGCAGTTCCTCGGCAGTTCATCTGCGATACGTTTATTATTACCGACGTCGGCGTACGGGCCACTTGATGGTAATCAGTTGGCCCGTTTGCGTGTGGTTATTTGTGTTGTGCTTTATTTTATTGATGGCTCGCGGCTTGATAAAAAAGGGACACTGTACCTATTTGTTATAAGTTCAGGCAGATAATAAAAAGGCCATTTTAGGCAGACTGATGAATCAGTCGGGTGGGCGGCAGATAAGATTTATATTAAAGTGATATAAAATTAATATTAGGTATAAATGTAATCAAATACACTTACTGAGATAAGTTTTTTATTTAATGCACTGTTTATAGTTTTTTTATTTCGATATGTAATCGCCATTTCACAAATGTACTTTAATTTTTATAGCAAAATAAACAGGCGTTGTTATGTAAATATTGACATTATGTAAATCTCCTATTTATAGGTCTTCATATAATTTGAATATTTATATAGATCTTCTCTTTCCTCTTCATAGTGAGTATTATCGCATCGTCACCGCTATTCTTGCAAACCACTGACCTGCGGCCAGTGACCTGGTTTGAACTAAGTCTTTACTTGTAGTAAAAATGTAATAAGGCTGAATCTTTTTCGGAAATTTTAATGATATAGACACCTAAAATAACAACAGTACGACCGTCCGCTGGATTGTTCAAAAATGATGACCTGTTGACGGTAGTATCAAAGAAAATGTATAAATATTGACCGTTCTCGCTTTTACGATTGAGAATACTGAGCGTAAAATTTTGAAAAAGGAACACTTCCTTTTCACTTTACCTTGATCTTTATTTATTATTTACAGGAAAATCAACACGAAAATCGATTTTCGATAACTAAGTTTATTTCGATACTTTTTCTAATTTCGATAGTAGTCGGATAATCTTCATCTATTTTAATAGTAAAATTTACAAAGCTGAATCTTGCATGAAACACTCTTGAAAAGTTTACTATAGTTACATTTTGTTATTGATATAGAGATTAAAAATATATAGACATGAAATTTCTTTAACGCCTGATAAAAATTAAGATACAAAAGACTAACAATCGGGTTGATTACTGTTGCTATTTGTAAATGTAAGGCGTTTAAATTCTGAATAAAGTAAGGGTGGGTACCCGTAAACAATATTCGTGGATATTTTTATTTTTTATTTTTTTATGTCACGGAACCATATCCCACGGGATTCCGATCCGAGCTTGCACAATTTTATTATTTGTAAAGGCTATCACGTAGCACAGTAACACTGTGTGGCGCGAGTATTACTTCGATTGATTGATGAATATTTGGTGAAAGGGTTTCAATGTTATTCTATTTACATCATCTTTTGTTTGTTTTATTGTAACTTTGTGACGATGTGCCTAATATTTATTTCTTAAGAGTTTTTTTATCTATACGATTAATACGAGAAAAAAAAGTACTCCTTTTCACGTAGAACCCCTTTTCTCTTGTGTTTGTTACCTAATTTTCTTTATTTTTTTTGTTTGATTTTGGTACTTATGAATATAAAAGATAACCATTCAGTTTAGTAGTAAATAAATTTGTCAACTGTAATCTATTAAAGGCTTCATAAAAATTAACAAATAACTATTACGAGTTATTTGTCAATGAGAGCGCTAAAACATGGAGTTTTTCTAATGAGGCTTAAAAAGCTTTGATTAGGGGTCGATAATGCATTAGCGACTTTTCTGGGGTAACAAGTATGCATAGTCGACGGTGACTTCTTAACATCAGGTAGTCCGTATGCTTTTTCATCAGTCCTTAAAATAAAAAAATAAAAATGAGAGATCTGAGATCGCGTTTTTTCCCGTCCCCCGCATTTTGATCTTTCTGGACGTTTTCGAAGATTTAAAAAGTTTGGATATAATACTGTGCTATTAAAGTTTAAAACTACCCACCTTGTTCGAAAAATCGAAGTACCCAACAAAAGATCCAACTGTTAAGTTACGGTCATTAAAAATTTACATATGTAAAGACTTTCCAGCGAGAATTTCCATTACGTTGTGGGAATTACAATACTTCATTTAATTACTCTACAGAGTCTTGTTACAAGGAATTATTTAAGGTTTAGGTCACATTGCACACCTAAAGAGATTACTGGCCAGAAATCTATTTAAAGAAAAAACTCGCTCTTTTTAACCGACGTCAAAAAAGGAGGAGGTTCTCAATTAGTTTGTTATTTTTTTGTTAACTCAGTACTCCGTCATCTATTAATCGATTTGGAAAATTTCTTTTTCAATTGAGAGGATATACTTCCCATTTGGTATCACTTAAATTTGGAGAAAAAAACACCATCCCTAAGGGTGAAAGTAGGACATGAAACCAAGAAATTGAAGTCGGTTTTTTTTGTTCAAATGTTGTTAAAATAGTTGGTGAGCAAGCCGCCGGACTTATTGTTAGTGATCACTGTAGGCCACAAACATTTAATACCATGTGTCCGATGCGTCGCCGTTCAAGGAGAATATTACGAACCTGAATTAATAGAGAACCCTCTACTGTACGGTATGTTGAAGTCGGCTAAAAAATTATTGAAACCATACGATATTTATCAACAGATAAGATCTCAATAACATCACGTCTTCCGTGTCCTCACACAGGGTCGGGGCTCGATAGATACTTGAACTAAATATGGACTAGATAAGTCACTGTAAGAGCCTACTCGTATATGCGCTTGCTTACGGCTTTCTGTAGATAAATTTAGTTCTTCAAATTTCAAATTTTTATTTTTAAATAGTTTCAAAAAAGAAAAGTACTCTATAAAGATATAGGAATTATTAGAGATATGAATTGATCTACTAAGAGATTTAAATATGGTATTTAGCATTGTTATTAACTTATTATTTATAAACGTACATTTCTTTTTTTTTTTATACAAAACAAGTTAATGATTGAAAATAACTCTGCATGATGGTAAATAATGATGAAATAAATATGTTCAACGCACTACCTTATAAAAACTTAATCACTCTCCTCTTTAAGACCTCATTTCCCAAAAATTGAACGGTCAGTGCATTCTAAGGATACACTCAGGAAAATAAGAGCCAAGCTGAACGAGGTCCTCTCGGCGGTGAACAGACACGTCTGTGTTTTTGTAGCATTGAATCTTATAAGATTGGCGTCACCCCCTTTCGGCCACTACTTATGCGATTCATTCGTTGCACCATGGCCTCTCTTTCGGATCGTATTTCGTAACTATTAGTCATCTACTAACCTAGCAAGGAAATAAAAAGTGGAATAGCACAGGGATCCATTATAGGTCCCTAGATTTATACTGTATAGTGCAGATGAAATAAGAGAAATACGACACAGCAAATATCATACTTACGCTGACGACTAACAAATATATATATTTTTTAAGCCAAAGTTTATACACCTGGTCAAAGAGCAACAGTTCAGTTTTAAACTCCTTTCTTTTTTTCTACCCACAATTAGTCTTCCAATTAGTTGCAAAAGTCACTAAATCCTCAATTTAACTTCACCGTCTCAAATCAACCGCAGGTATCAAAGGATCATGAGAATTGATTGGATGTTTTAGGGACTGCGGTTCTTGAATAAAATTAACATAGAGTAAATAGATTAAAGCTCCCGGACTCTAGATAAATGACATTTGAATACAAAGTAAATTAATTGAAGTACAACAGCTTTAGTTTTTATTATATCTGTACGATACACCGAGAAAAGTTGACAAATCTATGGTACTGACGTTGTCTCACAGTTTAGAATCTCGGGGTTGATACACGGCTGAAGCAGATTTATGACGACCCCGTAGCCCAGTTGGTAGTGACCCTGCCTGCCGAGCGTGGAGTCCCGGGTTCGATTCCCGGCCGGGGCAGATATTTATGTGACAGATAAATGTTTGTTCTCGGGTCATGGGTGTTTGTGATGTGATAATTGTGTATGTCCATGCCACCCGCAACACAGGGAATCCTAGTGCGGGGGTGTGAGTGTGTAAACGTTTATTTATTTATTTTATGTGTGACGGATAAATTCATTTGCCGTTCAAGCCGCATAGGTATGGAATGCTCTATCAGGCGACTTAAGAAAATCATTTTACAACTTTATTGATTAATTCGCTTTAATTGTTTAGCATTATGTATGTATACTATCATATATTTGTCGTTCAAAAGTAATAAATAAATGTCTTCTTCTCTAGGCATGGTGAGTGAGTGTGTGAGCTTTTATTTATGTATTTATTTTGTAACGAATGATTTATTGCTTCTTATTTACGTAAATGAATGTTAGTCTAGTGTTTGAACATCGCATTATCAGTAAATAACATATTGTTTTGATTTTTTTATTGGTAACACTAGAGCTCGTAAATAGCTATCAAACAAAAAATAAGAAAATTGTATCACAAAGAGAAAACAAAATGGTACTGAACTGTTTTGTCTTTGATAAAGTGGAAATGGGCAGAATATGTAGACATTAATTCACCCTCACTTCGCTATTAAGAATAAAGCCTTTCCCTTTATAACGCATCCGCGATTAAAATAACAGTTATTCGTCTTATAAGGAGTTTAATAAATTTAACGATTTGCCTCTTTCCATTGTTTCAGGAAACGCATTATCCTGTTCTTTGAATTACAAACATATACCTACATTTGTTGCAATAGCTGCGGAAAAGCATTCAGAACTAAGTTTATCACCCTCTCAACAGAATATCCATACTAAATTTTATTTCCTTTCCAGCGGGAACGTATCCTGGTAATGCCCCATAATATAAGTTACAAATATACTAAGTTGATTTCGTTAGATAATAGATATTAAACCGGTTTAGAGACACTCGGCTGGCATAAAAACTTCCGACCCGTTGCTTGCTTACTAATCAGTCCACCAAGCCGCACTAGCGTAGAACGATGGAGTACATAAACGATTACCCCCAATTACACGAGGATGCGTACCACACAATAACTGCTAATGGGTTAAATCAAAAGAGGTCTCTCGGGAGGTTTCATTTTATTTAATTTTCATTTCATTTCGCGTTCATTTCGCTGTCCATTTCATAAATGATTCACTTTGAATTTAAACTCTTCCTTCAAACTAAATTTTTTTTCCATTCACATGACAATCGCTCCCTATTGATCGATATTTGAAACTCGGCATAGATAGAGTGCGTTTGAAAAGCATTTGAAGTGAACGTAATATTATTCGACTAGAAAAATATTGGCGATCAAAGGTAGGTTGATGACCGGCTGAATTGTCCAAGTTGGCGGACGAGCAGCTAAACTAAAAACAATATTGCAGTGAAATAATTAGAGCACTTACGGGGCTGATTTTGGTTAAAACATTGCATATTGAAATTTATTTTTCTAGCTAGATATAAAATTTGTCGATTTTGAGAAAGCATTCTGTGTAACAGTATTGTTTATAAATACCCAATACTGGGAAGCAATGACATCTGGCGAATTAAACAAAAATAGATTTGATGAACCGATTCATATTATGAAATCAAGTATTCAAAGATTTACCGTAAATTTTAGGCAAAATGTTCGAAACGTTTCTAAAATTTCTAGTACTAACAAAGTCTCTTAGACGATCTACATTTGAAATCGTTATAGCTCGTATTTTGTATTCTCTACTCTATTCACCTGTATTCATCAGAAGTCGCAAAACTCCGGTCTTTGCAAAATACTTAAAAAAAAAATTCAACTCGAAGTAAAAAATCACAGAAAAGTTTTTCGTTGAAATACCTGCAAAGGATTGGGAGAATGGAATTTTCGAGTTCTCTGAGTTTGGAAACTTTTCAGAAACAGAACAGCACTTATATAATGTAATAAATATATACCAAAACTTAAATGTATCGTGTTTCTGTCTTTCATAAAAATTTGCACGAATTTTCCGGACAACTCAATACTTCGCATAGGTTCCTTGGGTTTGGCGATTGTATTACCAATTTAACTGAATAACTATATAGGTGAGACGAAAAAGTGTAAAATGTACATTTGAATATGGCAAATTGTATCAATTTGTATGGAAGAAGCGTCAAGTATTGCCAGAAGGTTTTATCGACCAAATTTAACCGCGGTGAAGGAATAAAGAACAGCACTTGAAATTCTTTGCTAACCTAGCATATATAATTATATTTATTATCAACGTATCCGGAAATAAAAAATTGTGTAGATCATAAAAAATGTAAATCGTAAAATGTTGAATCGCTGATTGTTCCAAAGATCCCACTATAACTAGACCTCAGTATATATCCATGTAATACGAATTGAAATGTGCAGTGATATCAGATGATTACTCTGCGGTTCATTTTATTAGCAATACGAATGAGATATTTTATTGTATTTTATTGTTATTGGATACTTATTGGTTTTACTGTTTAGATCACGAACGTAAAAGTATTTCAAGTATTTCAAGTCGAAAGCCTTCAGAAATTAAACCTGAAAAAGTATAATTCCTTGGGACAGAAAACTATTGAGCTTGTATTTTAATTTAAGGAAAACTGCACTATTCCACCTTAATCGATATTTCTGCTCAGATAAGATAGATAGAGATAGATATTTATAGTATATAATAGGATCGTTCGTTCTCCATATTTTACGACCGTTAGCTTCTTTTAGCACCCTAATATTCTTTTGATGTCCTTCCCTATAACCGGACATAAAATTTTATAGTTCCGAATGAAGCTTGTTTGCTGACTTGTGAGTAATCTAGTTGAACACAATACCGGGGTTAATTTTATTGTTAAATACGTTTTGCCAGCGTCTTCGTCAAGAATTTTATAATCCCCGCTGTCCCCTCCATAACAAGTACCCTTACCACGACAAGACTTACATACCTTGCATTCTCATGTCATTTTCTCCCGAAATTTCAAATAAGTGTTGTGAAGTGATTTCCATCTCGTAGCTTTCGTCAGATTTATGAAATTTGATCATGTTTTTTGTAATAATAATAATACACAATAAAAGTCCTTCGCAATAAGGTTTAATCCTATATTTCGCTCAGCAGACAAGTTCCAATTCCGGGGTTAGACAAAGGGGTCCCGGGTTGGACTCCCGAGCGCACCAGACATTTATGTCATAGGTAAATGTTTGTTCTCGAGTTATATTTGTATATGACATCACAAACACTCACGACTCGAGAATAAACATTTATAGCATCTGCAACTTAGTCAATCCTAGGCTCGGTAGTTATGTATAAAAAAACTATTATATTAAAATTTGTTTTACATATTATTATGTCTGTTGAGAATACGCTGATGATTTCGTATATTTGTTAAGAGAGTGATAAACTGGGAATAACACTATCCCACCTGATGGTAAGTGTTGATGACGTCTCAGATGTGAACGCACAATATAAAAGCCTATTCAATTTCCTTTTGACGACTCCCACATTCCAAGTAGGCGGGAACACCGTCGCGGACAAGTTATTCGTTATATAGCCTTCGTTATTCCTTTACAGTACACATAATGAACTTAAATATACATATATATATATATATATATATATATATAT
>PDGT01000030.1:1740663-1802474 GCA_003671415.1 Megathymus violae | reverse complement strand
TTGACTCAATCGATGTGTATCAAGTTTTAGACTCGGTGAAACTAGTGCTTGTGGGTAGATAATTGAAATAAACGGCAACTCACTCTCGTTTGGCTTCGAGAAAAATCGTTGTTTACAAATCGTACGCGTAACAAATATTAAGCTTATTTTCATTTACGCGTCAGTTTTTAGAATTCCTTAAATGGGAAACATATTTACTTATCGCAATAGAAAACGTCAAAATTATTAATGAATAGTTTGGGAGAACTCCGTAATAACATTTAGTTCTCATCCTTGGAAATACATATATTTCGAATAAAAAAATCCATAGGTTTCTAAAAATACTTTACAGATAATCTTGTAGTTCTTTAAATTTCGACAGAAAAATATACTCCTTATATACAATAAAACACCCTATACCAAATAAGTTGGGTTTATTTGACCTATTTTCTAGTTTTTGTTTTTATAATAAATTTAATGTCTTTGTTTTTCTTTTTAAACACTATTCTACCTATAACAGGGAAGGGTACGCGACTAATATTAAAATGAAGTCTTGTAGGCGCGTCACACGATGTTTGCTAAGCTAGATTCCTTTTAAAAATGAGGCAGCGCGGCGGCACGGCTAAATTACTTGTCAACAGTTTTCTACGGGGATGTACACCTTCTTTGAGTTAGAGTACTTACCGATATATTATACACATATAATACTTGGACTAAACTTAAGACTTTAAATATCAATTTAGTATAATGGTGTTTGCCAGACACTTAATCCTCTGACAGACTTTATATATTTGACTTCTGCTGTGCCACAGATAAAAACTGCGAGTACTTATTATAATTTATTAATGCTGCACACTCGCGAAATTAATTTCCTTCCATTAATAATATATTTTAACATTTACAAATTATGATAATATCCTAAGCTATTTGGCATTATTCCAAATATGTCAAAGTTCATTGGTAGTGTTTAAAAACGCGCGATTGTTCAGGGTCCTTGACCTATTTGGCGCGAAACCGAAGTCTCTGTACGAAGGACGCGACTGAAAAATTATTGGTAATATAATCGAAAAGGCTATAAGAATTTTGTAAGGAGTTTTAACAGAATGCTTACACTTATTTTCGTTTACGGTTAGACATAATGACAATAAATATACGATATATACACTGCATTTCTCATATAGGTTTTCACTGTATGTCGACATGGGTGCCATGAACGAACAATACTTGGCTGCAATGCATCCGCAGTCCACTACACGGTTTTGCTCTCTCCTCATAAATATTAAAATGTTTTAGAGCATACTACGCTGTTTAAGTGCAAATGGATGAATTAAAAGTTAATGGGAACAAATCAACTGTCCGATGTTATTAGACGTCAGTAGGCCTCTATGGCTTAACCAATGCTATCTAACGATAACCGGGATCCGCGGCTTAACGTGTCCTCAGAACCGGCTATGTGCGCTTTATGTACACAAATATACTTAATTAAAAACAAGTCCCAAGAAGAAACATATGTCTCCCCGATACATGAAAAGAAATAAATAATAATAATAATAATAAATGGGCAGATTTTAAATCCGGAACGGCCACATTAGTTATAAATAACATTCCAATAAACTTTATACCTCTTATTGCTGATAAAAAAATCAAACTACAGTTGCTGTAATTACATTTTTGCATTTCAAGAAACAAATATAGATACTTTCGCTTGCAAGTAATGATAATTTAATTTATCCAAAAAAGCAACGCACCGTTACCCAGCAGTAAGGGATATAAAGCTTTTTCGAGCCGACTGTGAATGAATAATATTAACTACCAAAGAAGTATTAACTACAATATAATTAACATACACTACGAAAACTACGTTTCGTACACACACAGCACTTCGAACGCAATCAAATTGACATCCCGATTTTAGAAAGTAATCTATTATACATAAATAATTATCTTTACGACCTCGATAGTAATTATACATAAATAATTATCTTTACGACCTCGATAGTAATTATACATAAATAATTATCTTACGACCTCGATAGTAATTATACATAAATAATTATCTTTACGACATCGATAGTAATTATACATAAATAATTATCTTTACGACCTCGATAGTAATTATACATAAATAATTATCTTTACGACCTCGATAATAATTATACATAAATAATTATCTGTACGACCTCGATAGTAATTATACATAAATAATTATCTTTACGACCTCGATAGTAATTATA
Organism: Megathymus violae; assembly: GCA_003671415.1. NCBI lineage: Eukaryota > Metazoa > Arthropoda > Insecta > Lepidoptera > Hesperiidae > Megathymus > Megathymus violae. The sequence goes on along the minus strand of PDGT01000030.1, from coordinate 1,800,261 downwards.
CATAAATAATTATCTTACGACCTTGAAATTCCGATTAGTGTCCGATTATGAGATGGCGATGATAATGGTGATGATGATGATAATTGGTTGGTCCTCAATCGTACTTTTATTCATTTATTATGACTAAATAAAAAGAAGATTGAATGTAATATCGGTCATGAAATCGAAGGTGGTAATTGCATTTTAAAACCTCTCCGTGTCACTGGCCAGTTATTACAAGATCATAAAACTCTTTAAATCTCGCAATTTCTGTCACGAACCTTAATTTGTTGTCGTCTCAGCAGTCGGATCGTCGGGACGAATTTAGAATTTTAAATTTTCCTCATTCATCTCATATTTCCTTTCATTTCCCAAGCTTATACACATCGCTAATTTCAGCATTCAAAACAATAGGAATACATATTTACACACATTAATTGTGGTGCGTGCGTGATCACAAATAGCCACTAGGGTTAACGATTGTCCGGTATTTGAATGCTTGCCGCAGTTGAAGATTGAACCTGGGCTCCCTCGCATGACGGGCAGAGTCACTAATTTACTACGAGGTCACTAACCTGAGAAAGACCCTGATGTTTTGAGACGAGCAGCGGTTACTCTCTGGTGTGAAGATGTTCACCAAATGCGGTTAGAGTCTGCAGTCTGACGTTCAATTGGCTTCCAAATGCCGATGGAGGAACCTCGGAAACACGCATATAATTAATTTTGGTGCGTGAAAAATTCGCCCTCACTGGATGAGGTGCAACCTAATCCTAGTAACGCAGAAAAAATAGTAATGGATCGCAGAACAATATCCTGTTGTTACGTTATTAGGCGCATTTATCAAAATGGCGGTTGACAGGGAATTACCGACATTAATTGGAAACTGAACATATAGTAGTAATATTTTAATTTTTTGCAAATCGTTTGCAATCGTTTCCTTACCGTTTGGAGATTTCTCTTAATAAATACAACTCTGAAAGTTTTATTGTGTAAGGCTTCACCCATCCTTGAGTCCAAGCCAACTTCACATGCTCGTGGCACATCCTGTTGAACAAGGGAGGAAGCCACATTCTTCCTATTTGAATTTTCTGGGTACCAAGTTCTCGGTAATACAGCTCTTCATCTGCAAGTCTAACCTAGGATTAACTGTGAAATTTAGCATCGAAGAACCAGTAATCCGCTGGTCCCCGCTTTCTTACTTGCGGGCAAGACCACGATGAACTTGGTGTTCTGATATTAATGGCCGGTTGTGTCTACTTACCTTCAGTTGGCCCGCCTAGTATTTGGTCAGGTATTGACATAAAAAAATCCTTAAACAATTATTAAAATTGCCTCATAATATACGACTTGGTAATTGATTTAAGTTTTGTCTTCAGTGATTTAATTTTACTATTGAGTGATGCCACACCAGAAAGGACAATTCATAAGGAACATTACTAAATGATAAGTACAGCTACAGAAAATGTCTTTAAGTACAACACAATGGGCGATCTTATCGTTAACAAGCAATTTCTTCCGGGCTAACAAAAGGGATGAATTTAGTGCGGGAACAGACAGACGGAAAAAGAATCGTTGTTTTTTTGCTACCCATAGATGTTGTTAATAAAGATGTTCTTTATATTGCAACCTTATAACATTGTAAGGTTGTAAATAAACGGGACTTCAGTCGTTCTGTAAGCATCAACAGTTGAAAATGACCACTTGTGGTTATTGCAAATACAGTGCAGAGTGACGTAGCAGTGATGAGTACCGAATGGAATTCATTTTATCAACATTATTCATTTTTATTATATCAATAGCGTACGAGCATGATATAGTAACATTATGAAACACTCAATTACTTCTGAAATTGAAAGTGCAAATAATAAGCTCATGAACAATACTATATATTATATTATCTTATTCAAGTTAAGTTTTGCTGACAGATTTTTAAGATCATTCACAGTGAATACGTTGAAGGGGGTAAGACACTTTTTATGATTTAAGAACATGCCTAGGTATAGGCATAAAGTTTTTAAATTTTAAATGTTATTAATATATGAATCATATGTACAATTTCATAACGTTTATGACATTTAAAAATAAAAAAGACCTCTCTTTATAAAAAAAAGCTGTCATTTCTTATTGAGGTTTTGATTGACTCAAATTATTACAAGCTATGGCTTTAAAACTTCGAGCGAAACTTTATTCGTAGGAAAGATCACATAAAAAGGTACTTTTGGATATGTCATATGTTGAACTTTGACGAATAAATCGTAAAAGCAGGTATGGAGATATCTCCTTTTGTGGTAGTAAATACCCTTTCCTAAAAATAATATCCTTAAAGTTTTTATCGCGGCTTTAATAAACTACACGGTATCTTTTGAACTTTCATACATTCATAGCAAAAAACTATTTTAACCAATCTTATTACTTTTTTAATATTATGCAGAGTATTAAATTAAATTATTATTATAATTACAGAATAATTATAACACAATTATTAATTTTCTAAATTTCGGAAGACGCAAGTTATAATTATATAAAGGTTATAATTATTTAGGGGCTTTAGAAAGAGGTATTCATTATTCACTGTTAGTTGTTTTCTCGGAGTTTTGGTAACTTCGTGCCCATTTCGAAACCTGGGTATTAACATAACCGTAATAAACAGTTCCAATCTAAGCAGCTCTATCTATTATTGATTTCAAGCCAATTTACTTGACACCACCACTCGTAAGAGAGTTTCTCATCTTTATCAGGTCTCTTATTTAAAGGTCAAAGTCTCAATGCCGTCCAGATTTATACTGAAAAATTTATGTTTTGATTGCACTGTTTTTTACAGTGTGGTAAGTGTTCTTTTATACCAAAAACTTTAATTATTTAACAAATATGATGATTCTATACAGAAATTATTGAGAAATTAACGTTTTAATGGCCATTAAAAGTTAGAAAGACTTTCGGATAATTTTAAATTGAGTTATACTGGACAGTGAAAATCCTCGATAATTGACTAATTATTTGGTTTGAATAACATTTTATTGTTATTTGGAATAAAGAGATGTATAACTGTCAAAATAAAGAGATTTGTCAAAGACGTCAACTTACCTTTCACTGGAGATGCCATCTTCCAAATATTTGCTCCTAATAAGTGGAAAAAACTTAAGAGAAACACATGTTTTTTTTTAAATAAATGATATAGTTATTAAGAATCAAATAGAAAAATAAAATTCTAACACAAATCAACTATCAAATGAGATCAAAAAAGACTGATGAGATCAAAGGTTATTAGTGAGCAACATATTATTGAAAAACATAATTTGACACATTCCATATATTAAAATTATTATCATCAGCTATGAAAAACTTTCCATCCCTTTTGCTTAATTGATGTTATTTTAGTAGTGATATTATGTTTCCTTTTTTTACAACGCACCATTCATTTTTCAGCCATTTTGTTTTGATGAAATAACTTTATTTATTTTTCAATGTATGTTACGTCGAGAGCTATTTTACACTTATATAAATTAACTTTTGACTACAAACAATCCCACCCGATGGTAACTGGCGATTGACTCGTAATCCTGGATGGTAGAGCACGATATTATCTCAGTTAAGTTCTATTCATTTCTAACTTTAACAACACTAGAGTCTGACGAAAACACCGACGCGTACTATTCCTGTCTTCTGTGGTACTTGTAAAGCATGACGAAGTAAAACGCTTCGTCTGCAGCCTGCAGTTCAAAGGATAGCTCATTGAGCTTTGGAACTTATTCAGGGTGGCGGGATCGCTTATCGGACGACAAGACAGAAGCTTTAAAAGGTTACTCGCGTAACGCTTTGGCTCTGTGTGTATTTATTTTAATTTAAAACGAATTAGTAACCAGTAGTTTACTAACCAGGGACAGAAGAATGGTTGTTCAAATTACAACGTTGGATATACAGGTAGTTTTTTTAATGTTATCGGAAACTTATTTTGTGATTATGAAGGATTAATAAAAAGAAATCGACTTAACATTCAAACGTTGCGTTCAAAAATGACTAAGATTTGCTTAAAAATAAACCTAATATAGTAAAATGTTTGCATCATAATTTATTATGACAGACTCATTGACTTTACATTTTTGTTAACAATTAAATTGCAGTTATAAATATAATCTAATACTCAATATTTCTGGTTACCTTTAAATCATACTGTAATAAAATAATCCAAGCAGCAATGCAAATTTGCAATTTAATAGTTAGTGATCAATTTTTTAATTTCAGTTTAAAGTTTTTATACACGTATATAAAAAGATTCTCAACGATATCGGTAAGAATTGTACGGAACATATTTAAATCTATGAATATAAAATATTATAAAAAATAATAAAAATGAATTAATAATAGATTTAACAACAAAAAAAAATCACAAAAAATATATTTCAATTTGCTAAATCAGTAGCAATACACATCCAGTACGGAAATTGTAAAAAATGAATCATCATTTGCGGCGTCTATTCTAAGCTAAGCAATATACCAAATGTCGTTTAAAGTTCTTTAGGGCGTTATGCACTCCCACAGGGCTGAGATCTTGAGTGGAGAATTCTTGGGCGGAATCGTAGAATTCCTAAGTGCTCAATAAATATAGCTTCCTTGGACTTCGTGCGAGTATCAGAGCTATAAGGCTGCAATTTATACCGAAAGGATATTCATACGATTTAAAACACTCTTAAAGTTCGATCATTATCATCACAAACTATTTTTATGTAAATTGACAACAAATGAGCAAGCGGGCCTTGACCTTCCTTGACCTAGTGTGCCCATATGTTACGAAAAGTGGTCACCGTCTCCCATGGCTGTGCGTAAGTAAGGTAATTAGGGGCGTGGTCAAGGCGTTTCTGGGTGAAAAGGAAACGGGTGATTTGTCTTTTCACTGGCTTTTCTATACAGCACGAAACACGTTAAAAACGTTACAGAATACACTGACTGGGATACAATTTCAGAATTTGGGATTTTAGGTTAAGCAAGCACCTGATCGGGTATAAGACCGCTAAGGGGGAACGAAATCGACCTCAAAGCCTTGGCGTCATTGGTTCATCTGTTGGCCTCTGAAGTTAGCTTGGACTCAGAGATTCAAAAATAGATCATTTACATCACTTCGTTGCGGAAAGCTCCGTTTAAATTGCGTGATATATAAAAAAATATACGTACGAACTATGATTCATGGTGTTGTTCTAAAATAGATGTGAACGATGCATACAATCACATGATCAATATTTTTATCAGCCGATATGTTTGATACTAGTGACAACTGATATGATTGTCGTTTCAAGAGTGGCCAAAATCTATAAATACCCCCCCCCCCCNCCCCCCCTCTACCTTCCCTACCTCACTTAGAATAATATAATTGATACGTTTACAATAAATACTTCTACCAAACCGTTTGCTGCTAACATACATTTACAAATTTATAAATTATATATTCTAAATGCTATTTACAAATTATATATTCACCTCTTTCTATTTATGTATTTAAACTTCGAACTAACCTTATAAACGACCTTAATGCATTAATATATAAATCGAATTAATGACAAAATTAGGAAATTATCTAAAATATTAATGAATAATTCATCAATTATGTCCATATTATTAGTTACTCCGATTAATGTATAATAAATAAATTTTACGGGATCAGTCTTCGAAGTTCTATGAAATAGAAAAAACCATTTTATTCTAATAGCTATAGGCACTCAAAATATTATTTATTAATCTTCCAACAGAGCTTCTACACCTTCTTTCTTTCTTCTTTCCTTCTTTTATCTCCTCTTTCGCATAAAATATCATTTTGATCTGTTTAGTGTTATAAACAGGTAGACAATAAATAATTCTAAAGTTATGTTTTTAGTCTTTATATAGTTAACATAGCTTTAATATTGTTATTGTTATTCTTATAGACAGGGGTATTATGTCTAATGGAGTGAGAATTCAGTTATTGCATGTCCTGAGACCTTTGAGAAAAAAAAAAGATACTGAGACATCATTTTAACATGCCTTCCAAAGCACGGAAGCGCTGATATTTTTTGCCATGTTATTAAATATTTCCAATAACCAAGAGGGCTAGAAATCCGCTCTTGGTTCGACTTAGGAAAATTCCGCGCAGATGTGAGCCATTTCCCGATACCAAAACTATGGTACATTATGAACTGAAGTATAAGCTCCAGGTACGCCAAGAATCATCTAAATCCGCGTATTGACTTTAGTTTAATATGTTGTCTGTCTGTTCAGACAAGAAATTAAATATGTTTAGGTGTCTATGTTATAAGAAAGTCTATCTAAATTAAAATATCCAAAAATTATTCGATTAACTGATTCAACCCCGTTACTGTTTTGTTATGAGTGTAGATTCGTCCTACATTTAGTAGCTTTTATTTGCTTTCGGCCTTTCATATCGGCCCTTATTCATTTTTATAACCGATATGTGACGGTGAAATATTCACTCATAATCTTTTTTTCTATCCACCCTGTCTGAATAACTTCAGTTATATATCCTGTGTTATTAATTTAATAACTTATAGTCCGATTACATCTGGGTTATCGTATACTAATGTCATTTTCTAGAATATTTGCATTAAAGGCGCATAAAATAGTGGCTACATTTTCTCTCTCGTTATATTAAATATCTGCGTGTCACCGCCAGTGGTATTAAGCTTAGAAAAAATTTTAATAGTCAATGATTATATTTTCATAGTATTCCATATTCGATGAAGAAACGGAACTTTCAAAGAAACACTCGCGCATGATTTTAAACTAATATCTTTGTGGACTATTCATGTTGTATTCCATTTTATTGGTCTCGCTGTGACCATGATCCATGTAATTGTTGAAATATCGATATAAAATACAGAAATCATGACGGGTACTCATGATTACTGTTTAAATTTGTCCTGACTTATCTGTCTGTCATATTGTATTGTTTCTTAATGTACTAGAAATGGTTGATATTTAATAGATCTATACTATATTATAAAGATAGAGTGCAGAATTTAGTGAGTTTGTGTATATGCGGAAGGTATTTCTGGAACCACGGCACCAATCTGAAAAATTCTTTTACCCTTTAGAAGGTACAGTATTCCGGATGGACATAGGCAATATAAATAAAGTTTATGTGTAAAATAATTAATGTTTGATTCCGATTGAACTCTGAACGGGCTGCTTATTGTATATTTGGCTTGCTTTCAGCCAGTACTTTTTTCATAGCTTCTTCTCATTTCCTGACCAACAACTCACCAGTGGTACCTTATGTCTTGTTGATGTCCATGAGCGACGGTGGCCATTTATCATCAGGTGATTTGTTTGCTCGTTTGTCGGCTATTAACATAAAAAAATATTTAGAATACATAATCGAATCAAAAGCAGGGGTAGCCTAGTGGTTTAAACGCAGATCTCACGGAAGGCAGACTCGTGTTCGAATCCTGCACGCACTTTTAATTTATAAAATTATTTGCATATTACGAATGAATTATCACTTACTTTGGTAAGGAAAGCGTTTTAAGGAAACCTGATTAATGGAGATTTCTTCAAGTTTTCAAACATATGTGAAGTATACCAACCCGCGTTTGGCCCACATCCCTGACCTTTACTACAACTTATTCATTTAATCTTACATATTTATCAGTATGTTAATATTTGATGTTTCCTAGATCTTGCGAAACCATACAAATATTAGTATATTATTATACATAATATATTAGGTGCCGATGTAAAAGTCTTTATTCCATGGGGTCCAATATTTAAATTTAGCCAGTCAATCTTAAAAGAGCATCGGGAGAAATTTGAATTAAATTTCCGAGTTTAAATTTACGAGTATAAATATTCACATTGTGCCTCTAGGCCTTTCTGGGTTGGATAATAAAATGTGTACGTATTTAGTGTACCATCGCTCGTACCACGGTCGGTGCGACTGTTGTCATTCGTGTCATCAATAAGCCATTGTCAGTACATTGTTATCGGCATTATTTTCAGTTCATCTTGCTCAACGAAGCAGTCGTATTAAAATGTTATTTCATAACCTAACCTGGCGGAGTATTTATCTCTCCCCTACTACTCTTGTCGTTCTTATGTAAATAGCGAATAAAGACGGACCTAAATGTATCCGTCGCGATGTATTATATTATATGTAAGTCACGCGACGTGCGTATTTGGGCCTTTTCCTTTCTATGGCATAATGGTACACTTTCTGATTTCAATGTGGTATTCGGGGAGAATACATCGTAAGAACATAAAAGAATGAAAGGGTTTTATAAAGGTCAGGCTGTTTATATGAATGATGAATAGGTAAAAAGTCGTTTTTATATAAAATAGTTGTGCCCGCGACTTCGTCCGTGTGGAATTTAACAAAAAAGTTATTTACTCCTTACTACATCAGCTACCTGCCAGTGAAAGTCCTGTCATAATCGGTCCAGCCGTTTCAGAGGTTAACCGGAACAAACAGACAGACAGACCGGCAGACAGACAAAAATCGTAAAAAATGTTCTATTGGTATATGTACCGTATATAAATTCATATGCATGTAGTAAAAAGCGGTTATTTTAATATGACAAACAGACACTCCAATTTTATTTATTAGTATAGATTAGATAGTGCGTTAAACATCTTAGAATCATTTACCATAAGGTGGGATTGCTGTCAAGCATTCACTTATGACATGTAAAAAAAAATGGTTCTGCCATCGATTTACTGTGCCACATGTTTCTAACGTTGCCTGTGTGATATGATTATAAACTTACGTCATTGCAGACATTATACATTTTTACTGTAAAGGGTAAGATTTTTGTGTTTTTACCGATACTTCGACACAATGACATGGATCGCGATTACGGTGAAACTGCGGTGGCGGAGGACATGTGCATTGGTTTTTGAACTTTGGGTTAAAAACTGATGTTGAAATAGGAGCTGAAAATTTGAATGGAAATTTTATTAAGCTCTTGTTGGATTTTTGAAAATTATGCATAAATAATCTGAAATAAAATTAGTATTTTATTCATCATATATTCATCCCTAAGTGTAAGGGATAGAGGCCGTAAATTTTCTTCTGTCTTCCATTTTAATTTATGTAGCATAAGAGCTAACTAAGCGTTTATTGAGATTGGGGAAGTACCTAAAGCTCGGGACCAGATTACGAGCTACGGTATCCCCTGTCTGTTATAAGAGGCGATTGAAAGAAAACTTCCGGGGTTGCGGGTGGTAGCGTGGTAAAGTATGTGAATGTGTGGTGGTAGAGTAGGAGCCCAGCTAGCGACCCCGAGAAGGATAATGTTATGTATGACCGCGTAATGACTTTAAGATCGGATGGTGCGGGACGAGACAATTTGTCCCTCCCGGGTAAAGCCCGATATGGGCACCTCGCTCACGGACTCCAGTTGCATTCCGTTGGAGATTCCGTAGTCCTCTCCTTAGCGCTGAAATAATCACCGGGGTTGTTTTAGGGCGATAAAACTCCCACATAACCAGGCGTCGCTCCCACGGCACTGGGTACCTCTTGAATTACAAATAATATTATTAAATAATATTACAAATTCCGTACAATATAAAATAACAAATTACATAGTCGAAGCTGCTGATCAGCTATATTATAAGTTAAATTTAATGTGAATTTTTGAAATTTTAAGTCATGTGAGTGACTAATTGTCCCGTCATTATATTAATTTTACATATTTATCATATTTTCTTTCAGATTAAAATTAAACAAAACACAACAATATAGGTACATAAATCAAAGTTGTTGGACCATCCATAATGATACGCATTCAAATGTTTCTAAAGATTTGTAATTGAGTGAGATTGATGCTCTTATTGTCTGTGGAAGATATAATTCGTCGATGAAACCTCTCGCTTTCCGACGTTGAGTAATCCTCATGTTATTCGATTATTATTCATTTAATTTTCGTCTTTCATCAACGGATTTTTATCGGAAAATAAAGAAGTTTTATAGGCATCGACAGAACATCTGATTGTGTTAAAACGCTGGACAAAAGAAAGATTTGGTATAATATATGTAGAGTGGTAATCCAATTAATTTTAATAATAATTAATAAAGTGAAAGCATTAGCAACTATTAGTTTCTACCTAACTAATACTTAAATGTTACATAAGTAAATACTTATTTGTGTCAGGAGATTGATATCATCGGGAGTGTCATTTAAAAAAACATCAACATTTTAGCAAGAAAACACCGTGGGTTTCTTCAATTTATGTCCTTCGGATTGTCGTTTCAGATAAGCTAATAATTTTGAGTTTGTCCGACTTTAATGTCGTTATTGGTACTAACTGTAGATATTATTGTAGAGTGAATATAGGCCAAAAACACATTTTTCGAAAAAGAATTCGTTCTTCTTGTATTTTTCCAACGAATAAAACTATCATATGCTGTTACAAAAGACTTTGTATCACATTTTCAGCGTCCCATACAATTTTCTCTGGCTTTAATATTATACTTTCATTCTCACTGCTTGACACACTCATTTTTTATAAAACGAAGTTAAATTCGAATTATGGACAATATAGTCGAGTAAACAATTACGGACGAAGGCAGAGTGCATTTCGCGCGCTTTTTACTTTTTAACAAACTTTTTTTTTTATTTGGCTCGCGCGCTTTACTTCATCATACTGCCGGTTACTTGTTCATACAATGTTCGTAATTGATTTTTTTGGTGATTGAAACTTATACTAACAATATCTACATTCCAAATTCAAACGCTTGAGTCAGTCGCCAAACGACTCGTCGTGTTCCGGCTGGGAGCTTGAGAGCCAGTCCTGTCTTTCTAAACTTGTTCTCATTTCCTGGCCGACAACGCATCAGTGAAACCTTTGGTCTTGCTGATGTCCATGGGCGACGGTGACCACTTACCATCAGGTGGCTCATCTGCTCGTTTGTCGGCTATTAACATAAAAAATCACTTTTCCTCCCCTATGATCAAGGAGTTATTTTGCTCCCTGATAACGAAGAATAAACGAGCTCTTTACGAATAGCTGTGACAAAAAATCTTTTTTTAAGCTCATAATGTGATTGAATACATTAAAGAGGTTATTATGAGGAGTCTTAATATATTTTTCTATTTCTATTATTTAAAAATAGATAGCTATAAAATATGTTGAGCAAAGTGCACGAATATAAAATACAATTACTCTGTATACCTCCGAAATGCCGTAGTTCAAACGTAGAAAATAATCCGGGAATACTTTTCCTCTTATGTGGTTTACAAAAGCATATCGTAAGCCCTTAAATTTCTACTGGAAACAAAAAATATTTCTGGATACAATTACAATACGAGAAAGGGTGTATGAACATTAAATATTTTTTAATAATTATCACGCACAGAAACATTGCTGTTTGTCTTTCACTACAGAGATAAGGATGTTTAGTATTCTGGGAAATGGAGACGTAAATACAAAATAATGTCTTAAATTAGTGTAAAAATTGTGTTAAGGGCATAGTTAGGTTAATTTAAATAATTCCGAAAATTTACCTTTGAAAGGATAAAATGTTCTGAAAAGGGTATTTGAAAATTATTAAAAAATAATAAAAATATTACGTGTTTTACAAGTTGGGTATCTATATTAATCTAATATTAAAAAGAGAGAGTGTGAATTTAGTAAGTTTGTAGCCTCACGGCAATCTCTGGAACTACGACATCTGTTTGAAAAATTATTTTACCATTTGAAAGAGGCATTATTCCGGATGGTCATAGGCTTAATATAATATTGTATCAGTTACTCAACATGAATTGGGGCCAAGCCACCAGTCATTTGTGAATATAAGACTTTCCCCAAGCAAACTGAGATCGAGTTGCTATTTCAAAATTAAAGTTTCTACTAACATTGTTGACCTGTTGCATTCCACGTAGCCTTTGAAAAATTTTTTTGATTGTAATTTTCAATGTACTAATGTCTTTTCTCATCTCTTCTAAAACGTGAACGCGTCAGGCTGACATATTCTCGTGTCGTTACACAAACCACATGCAGTGATGGATGTCGCGACTTATCTGACAAGATTAGGAATGGCGCCAGTAGTCGAGTAGTCTCCGAAAAGTGTTTAAATTTATTACAACCATGTTTTGTTCAGTGATATGGACGTAGGGTATTTAGCTGTATGTGTTAACTAATATCACAACGTATATACATATAACGTATATATGGACCAATACCGGGCTGAGTTGTTGTTTAGTAATCTGGCCCAATGTCGCGTTTGGGTCTTTTCTCTGTATGAGAGCGGGTAAAACCGACAATCCATTATGGTGGTCTAGCGTATATTGGCAGACTTTAAATACCCGTTATATATAATATAATATAATATAATATAATATAATATAATATAATATAATATAATATAATATAATATAATATTATAAACACTCCAGAGTATAAAATAAGCTCCTTTCATGTTCGAACGCGATATTCTCCTAAAGTATTGTATAGATTTTTATGCAGTTCTACCAACAGGTAGACTTAAGCACGAGAAAGGTTTAGGGTTCTAGGACAACGTGAGAAATCTATAAAACGCATGATGCAAATTAGTAACAATTGTATCGGTTGCGGTTGGTACTTGTGAACGGCAGATCATGTTACACGAAGCGAAGCGGCTGCGGTACATCATTGAAGTAATAAATAGTAAACTCGCTGTTTCAACCTCACACCTCACACACCCATGACTCCCTAGTCCCTATCCCGCGGCTCGCATAGGAATACACAGTTAATACCTTACGAATAGCTAAGACCCGAAAACAAACTTTTATCTGTCACATAAACTCTGACACCGGCTGGGAATCAAATCCGGCACCCATAGAGAGACATCGAAGTTCTTATGGCCATCAAAGTCATTCTGCCGTTATTGCGATGTTTACCTTTCCCAAAAAATATAGAGAAAACTTCGAAAAAACAAGTTACGGCATTAAATACGAGTCTTTTTCTCTGTCAAGTTTTCTTAACAAAACTTTTAATAATCAACTTTGAACATTGCTCCAATTTTGTGTATAGATCTTCCCTTTTGAATGGAGGAAGTAGGAGATGCGTGGGAAGAATTACCGAAATAAACGATAATTAATTTCCATAAGTCACTCGTTTCTGTCTTGGCTAGCAACGTGTGAGTGATGCTTTTGGTATTACTCGGAGCCATGGGCGACGGTGGCTGCTTACCATCAGCTGGCCGTTCTGCTCATTTGTCGATTATTTATATAAAAATACGCATTGTAACATCGAAATAAATATTATCAATAAATATAAGCAATAGACTTTTGCTTTCGCACGGCAAACTTAAAACTCACTCACGTCACGGCTTGTGTGAACGGGGATCCTGCACGCATTTGAAATTCATCACTGAATTTGTGTGTATATAAATTACTTGCTTCGGTAAAGGAAATATCGAACGAACACGTGTACGCTTAGAGTGTCCGTAATGTTTACAAGTACATGTATACATAATACTTGGCCAGCGTGGTGAACTATGGCCATTAGGTCTCATATCGTGAAAGAAGAGCCCAGCGCAATAGTACATAGTTAGAGCTGTGAGGATAACAACTTAAATATACAGCACTAAAAATTAAGTTTCAAGAATAAATTCGACAAATTTGACTTCGCAGAATTGTGTTAAGGGCAAACTTTTAATAGTCGACTTTTAAGTTTTGCTCAAGTTCGGTTTAGAAATCCTTGCGTTAGCGTATATTTAGTTACATATATGTACGGTAAAGTATATAAAAGTTTATGATGATATTTCATAAAATTAGAATAGTTTAGCAGTTGCCTTTAAAGCGCATTTGACTGTCTGCATGCAGAGAATAGGAAAAGGAGTTTTATTCGATGAGAATTGTATTTTCTTGGAAATAGCTTGTATTTTTGTTATATATTTAAAAATAGCTTGTATTCTTTTCGATCTAGTGTTTCTTGGGATGCCGCACGTCCTTGTAAAAACCTTCTTCGATACCTCAAATTTAGAATTAGCAAATGCAATGTAGGTTATGCACGTACCGATAGACAGACAGACAGGCAAGACTGATGCCATAAGTTTTTCGTTTTATTGTGTGTACAAAATAAATAAGTAAAATTGGGTATTTGTGTGTGGTTTTAAAAAAACCCCGTTATGTCAGGAACATAATTTTATTTATACACACAAGTTATTACCGTATTATTACAAAGGCTACGTTTAATGATTACAGGTACACAGAGTAATACAACACCAAACAACACTTTTTAAAATTTTTACATCTATATATTATTTTTTTTCTCGGGTAATCTTTGGAACGTTTTAACCGATTTTCATAGGACCGATAGTGGAAAATAGAGAATTTTTTACTGACCTTGTGGGACTAGCCCTTTTGAAGAGTAGTCGACTTTGACGGGGTCCGAGTTAATGTGATGTAGAACATTAACAGATTAACGAGACTTCGAAAACAGACCCTTAAAAAGGTTAAAATCGAATACATGTTTGTTGATATTGGATTATAATTAAGTGTTGAGCAAAAACTCATAATAAGAACTGTTTATCGTTTATGAGGGACTTTATTCATTTTGGGTCATCATTGTGGGTCTCTAGCTTTTGGTCTTAACTTTCAGTAGCCAACTTAAGGACTATTTTCCGCAACTAAATGAGGGCGAGTTGCTAGTACTTAAATAAAATCGGTAATATTTTATCGATTTATTATTAGAAAAATATACACGAACGTTTCTTGAAATGTCACGTGGTACGTCAGCTAAATTGGAAGGAGAAAATCGGATTTAAATACACTAAAACTGACAGTTGCGTTTGCGTAATCCTTACGAATAATACTCGCCTCGTGTGAACTCTTAACATTGAAATCTTCTTCAATTTAAGCCGGCACTTAGAATTATTCAGCGCTCACTACATATGTACGTGATACTTTAAAACAACATCCTAACGTTCAAAATGAACCAGATATGTGAGTAGATGACGGGAATTAATTGCTTGTAATTGTAGTAACCGACTCCTGTGTTGCTTCAGAAAACATGTTCTTTACGTTTACAAATAGCGACCGAATTGAAAACAAAGAATAAAGCTTGGACAAAAAAATAATAAATAAACTTTTACACACTCACACCCCCGCACTAGGATTTTCTGTGTTGCAGGTGGCATGGACATATGACAAATATGACATACCCATGACTCGAGAAAAAACATTTATTTGTCACATTAATGTCTGCCCCGGCCGGGAATCGAACTCGGGACCCCTCGCTCGCTCGCAGGTCAGGTCACTACCAACTCGGCTATGGGGTCATCAAATAATAATATTCATTTTTATTCCGCGGCGGTCCATCCCGACTTTATTCATGTTGAACAATTATTTAGTATAGATAGAAAATTACGATATAAATTAACACAAATTGAATATTTCACGAATATCCGACATAACGTACCTTTCAAATAGTAAAAGATTTTTCAAATAATTACCATGGTTCTGGAGATTAATCTCGCTTACACACAAGCTAATAAATTCGCACACTCTCCTTATAATATTAGTAGAGATTGAATAAAATTGTCTATGGCTATATGTGTACTGTTTTAGGGACCGTTTTATCTAGTTCTAGGAATTGTTAACAAGTTAATTTATTTTATTTTATTGTAATAATAGCAGAGACAAAACTTTGTTTGCTACCCTCATAACAGAATGTCCATAATATAAATTCCAAATATGCCGAAATTCATCTTCATCTCAATGTATCTATCTTTATCTTAAGGTAGGAATATAGCTGCGTGGCTAGACAAAAATTCCAAATAATTTGAATTGGAATTTGTATTAATAACAAAGGCTCCCACAAAATATTTGATATTATAGTTTTATTATTACTACAGGTAGATATTAAGCCACTAAAATCTATTTTTACATTGAATATTGTAAAATTAATGTAAAATGCTTCCTTTTCCATTACATAGATGTCATTTAATTTGTGAGAAATTAGTAGGAACTCGTAGAAACATTTTACAGTTAGTTAGCCTAGTTTAAAAAATTGTAATAGAAAATAAATAAACTAAACAATATCCTTCACCTTTGATGTGGACATTAAAACCGTCTCCGTCAAGGCATTGCATTATTTCAGCAGGGTTGTCGCATGGTACAAAATAATAATAACATAATAAACAATATACAGATACTCACCTTTTTCTATAACTGGTTTAGTGAAAGCTCATCCTGCTTAGATTGAATAGAATCGTAGGCGGCAGCTGTGTGCAACACGGGTCCACGTCATCGCGTCTATGTTATGTATGCCAGACCGTTGAACATTTTGGCTACGTCCAAAATGAGTGTGCCCGTGCTGTTTTATAATGCCTGTTAGAATTTGCTACGTTATGCGGTGTACCTTTTGCATGCAGGATTATCTGTGCTCTGAAGCTGAACTGCTCCTTTATTAGGTGGTTTTGTATTTAGGCGACGGTTTTGAAATGGTTAAGAAGTAAATACGCTTAATTTTTTCCATTTGTTAAGTAGCTGATGGAAGCAAAACTTTGTTGAGCTAATTTCTAAGCTTCCCTGGTTGTGGTTTGCCTATGATTTTTGCTTCTTTCCAGAAGTCTGGAAATGTGTATTTCGATAATAGAGCACTGAAATAGCGACCTGTAAAACTACAAGGAATATGGGAAAGTGTTGAACAATCGGGGCATCCGAATAGTTTTACGCTGCAGAATTTTATAGCGTATTGTGGTGAAAGATTGACATTTTTAACGCAGTGTAATAGTTACTAATAGGTGTAGTAAAGATAGCAATGAATTGTCAAGTGCAATGGAACAGCTCATTTGTTAGCATCATGTACCTTTTTACTGAAACACTAGCTTTGTATAAAGAACCAATTACGAAATGTCAGCTGGTGATTAGGGGATCAACGGTCGAAACTCCGAGGCAGTGACTGAAAGCCAGCGCCACAGCTCCGCGTTAATACAAGCTGAGTCACCTCATATTGCCAAGGAGATAAACATGTACAAATTGTTTTGGAATTTATAAAGACAATAAACAGATATTATTATTATTAAATATAATGTGGCTTGAAACTATTTAATAGGACACCAAATTAAAAAAAAATTGTCCTATTATCGTGCGTATCTACGCACCTACATTATGATAATAGGATTCACACGTTGATCATAATATATATTTGCAAAAAGCAATAAAGCTTAGGAGTTACTTAGAGATAGTACCAGTTTTATACGAAATTCAAATTTTTATGAAACCACCCAAAAGAAGCTCTGTAAGCCGATAAGTGTCTTAATATTTGCATAAACTCGGCTTTCTTTTTCAGGCTTGAGTGGAAATGAATCGGCAGCTACAGGATTAAAGGTGAAAACAGCACGATGGCAGTGAACAGCCCTGGTGGATATCCCCCTCTATCGCCGAAGCCTTTGACCCCAAAAAGCCCTCGACACTTCGTCTTCCCGCAAAAGAGCCCTTCAATCACTTCTAGCACTTCATCATCTGGGTACTACACTCCTCAGTCTGGATGCAGTTATGAGAAGCATGTTCCACCAAAGAGCCCTATGACGCATGGACACAGAAGCCCTATGAGCCCTAGACACTTCAACTTCCCTCAAAAATCACCTTCCGGAAGATCAAGTCCATGCAACTTTGACCGTGTTGCACATGGGCTACATTACACGACATCTCTGAAACATCATCGACGGGAGAAATCCCGATCACCGAAGCCACCTCCAGTACATATTCACACCAATCCCGGATACGTATCCCCCAACCGAACGAGGAAGATGTACGGTTCGACTTCGACCGTCAGTTCTCCTCGCTTGGTGACCTCTCCGAGCATTATATCTAGTCATACCGATGACTCCACAGATGCCATGCCGGGGACTCCATCCGCAATCGTGCATGATGCAGACGATGAAGCTACGACCACGTCATCGCGCGTTTGTCGCAAATCTACGTCTGATTTGACTGACATGACCGATGACACGCCTCAAACACGATCAACGAGCATCAGTCGACCGTGTTCTCCAATGCGACGAGGTTCAATGAAAGGGGGATTGGCATACCTTGCAAGTAGAAGAGGTTCGAGGGAATCGACAATGTCAAATTGTGACTCTGTAGAAGATATTGGACCGCTGAACTTTCAGAACACGATGCGTGGGAGGCAGCGGCGCACATCGAACTTTCTAGAGCTACCAGGTTAGTTTCAATTACACCCTTTCAATAATTCCTTAACATTCCCGCTGTATTAGTTTGCTGCTTAAGTATGCGAACATTTGTGGAATGCAATGTTCTGTTTGCTAAAAAATATTTTTTGAATTTGGCAGCGTATGTACATTGATGATTGATTTATCAACTTCAGAATTTGGATGTGTACTAATTTAATACCTGAAAACTCCTTCAAACACGCTGGATACCTTTTGTACTAACCTTTTGTACTTTTTTTCTCTCTTCACCCCTTATAAATTTCAAAATCGTGAAATTATAAGAAATACAAAAATAATGGTACTAGTGCATTGATATTAATTCGATCGTTTTACACGTAGAACCTATCCGTTACGTTTATAAATTGGACCCTTTAAGCAATTGTCGTTATTTTTTATGCAGCATTTACTTTTCGCCTTTTCCCAATTTACTGTTTTATGGTCTGTTTTCATAGATCTATTACAAATTAATTTATTGCAAGGTTTAAAGAGAACCAGCCAAAGATTTGTTACTACCCTTTTAAAAGAATGTCCTTTTGAACTTTTATTTCCCATTTCGTGGGAAAATTTCCGTTTCCGGGATAAAAAGTTTTGCAGATTGTGGCCTATATAACTTACGAATATCCCGACCCAAATGACATCTAAATCTGTTCAATGATTTCTGCCTCATACGTACACAGGCAGGAACATAGAAAATTCTGAAAAAGTATTCTGGCCTCTATCAATAAAAGAAACTATTCAATGGGTCTGTTTATCATAAATAATTTTTGTACGAAGTTTTTGTACGGAGACTAAGGAATGATATTTATCCATTCCGCATTGAAGCGCAAGTTTTAAAACGAGTTACGAGATTAAATAAAAATGTCCATAACTGAGAATTGCAAACTCCGCAGGAAGTTAGTGAGCTCTGTGTAAATTCTCCTCGAGGACCACTAATAAGGAGCTCGAGTACTTTCTAGAGATGAAGTAGTGGCTTGCAATAATCTTTTTATTAGATTGCTCACGGTTGTCGCTGAACAGTAATTTACTGAGAGATATTTCTCTCTAAAGCCACTGTGTTTCTTTAGTGTTTATAGCGCTTGTTATGGTTAGCCATATATATTACTAATCTATTTAGAAACAATCCACAAGTACAATTAATGACGGTATGTACTTTTAGACAATTTCGTACATCTCTCCTTTATACAAAGGAGTACGTTAAATTCATCATTGCATAATGATTTTTATAGTTTAAAAAAACATAGTTTTAAAGATATTTAAGAAAATATATTGACTTCTCCCTCCTTCTTCCTTTTACAAACTACTGAAAGTGAAATTTTCAAAAAAACCTAAATATTCCATAAGTTGTGATTTAAATTCCTATGGAAACTGTAAATACTCCTGAAACTTACAATAAGGAACCGCATACCGCACGAGTCGAATTCCACGTGACAAGTTGATTGTTAAAACACGTGATAGCAATCCTCAAACAAAACGAGGGAGCTGGATAGTTAGTTGGCACCGCTACTCATCACGATACACGTCAGAAAGCCTTTTCATCTGAGAAGAAAGTTCATAATATACGATTATTTAAATTTGATTCTAAACTTATATCACTGCAGACATTATACGTTTTAACTGCAACGGGTACTAACGATTTTTGTTTCTTTAACGATAATTTTGACCCAGTTACGCTTATTATAGTCACGGCGAGACAGCGGTGGCGGAGAAACTCTTGACAGTTGACACTTGACAGATACTAATGACAGATGTCTGTTAACATGATGTCAATTCCTTTCACGTTCTTGGGATTTCTTAAATAGCTTCTCGATACAAATAGCACATTATCAAGGCTATTACTAAATTTAAGGTAACGAGGCCATGAGCGCGCCTTTCACCTCAAATTGTTCACAAGAACCCATAGCCATTCTTGGATCCAAGAAACTGTTAAGAAATATTCCTTTATGTTTTTGATGAACAGACTTTTGGTTATTAAAACGACTTTCAATGCGGACGAACTGATCAGGCCTCCATTGAATGTCATGATATTATTTTTTGCGTGCCGTTCATGTTTAGTTTGCGTGGTCCAGTTTTTTTCTCTTTCAAGCCTGATCTTACAGTTGAAAAGAATTTGACTTAGATTTTCTTAAAAAGAAACTGTCGTCCTAGTACCAACAATTTGAGAAAGGCAGTAAATGGCGATGTAGCTTGTGATAATAAAGCCTTTAACTAACATTTTTGTTTTAAATTAATTTATCTTTATTTATCAGACTTATGAGCTACTGTTAGTAGCTACTTGTATCTGTAAGAAGAGTTTGTCTTTATCTGCTCCCTGTATATTGTATATACTCTGTATATACACAATGAAGTAGGTATTATAAAAAAGATCAAGATTTGAGAAAAAGCATTATCTGATTAGCAGATTAACCTAGATAATAAAAAGATAACTGATATCAATAACCATACATTGGTTATGGTAAGTTCAGAAACCTACGCCTAAATTTTTTGCACCCAAATTTTATAAGGAATCGTTTTCCTACTTCAGTGAATTAGAAATATATTAAATAATAGCTGCTGGTAGGCAGTCAAAATTGTTTTTATTGTCCTCGTAGTAGGATCTCCATATTAACATATATTTCCTATTCCGCGAGAAATAGGTCTGCCATTTCCCAGGGTAAAAAGTATATTACATTATGATATAGTATAAGTTACTAATATGCCAAGTATCATCTAAATATGTTCAATGAGCTTAATGTGATGCGTGGTCAGACAGACAGACAGATAAAAAATATGTTTTGACCTCTATACTTATAGCAAAGTCTACCTACATTAAAATTTCTGAAAGTTTTAATGTAAAGCTTCGATCGTGTTACAATTTTATTATTAACATGGGTATGGATGAATTCCAGGTTTCATGAACCAGGTAGATTATTTCCAACTCGATCGGCAATGTGTTGCCGCCCTGTATTGTAGAAAATCCATTGAGTTTTTACCGTTTACCCGCTTAATACACGAAAAAAAATCTAATCTGGAATAATAAATGATTATTATTTTTATCGATACTCCCAATAGTCAGGAAATTTATTAATTATAAAAAATCATCTATAACACACTATACAACACAATATTGTTGTTAATAGAATGTAAACTCTCAATGTCAAACTCAGGAAGTCCTATAGAGCTTTCCCTATTATAATGAATACCCAAATATTACACATATATACAGTTAGTTATATTCATACCAATATGTAAGTAGAAAATATATTTGTTTTATATACTTTTATTATTACGTAATAATTTTTTTTCTTATGTTAATACCCGGCAAACGAGCAGACAAGCCACATGATGGTAAGTGGTCACCGTCGCCCATGGACATCAACAAGACCAAAGGTATCATTGATCCGTTGTCGGCCATGTAATGAAAAGAAGGTAAGAAAGGAAGCACTGACTCTCAAGCCCACAGGCGGAACACGACGAGTCTTTTGGCGGCTTTCTCCAGCAGGAGGGTGGTAGCTAGCCGGGCAGACTTCACGAAAAAATAATAATACCAATAATAATATTAAGGACTCAATAATAATACTGTTAATATAATCCTTACGCGAAGCCCTACCACCAAGCAGGCTGCCTACTGTTGCCTCTTACGACACCTTGTTCTATCAGGATGGAATTGGTTCTAGGCCGCCCCAATACGGCCAATCCAACCTACAATAGGCCAGCGTGGCCGGCTATGGTATCAACCCCTCTCATCGTTAGAAGAGACCCGAGCCCACTAGTGGGACAATATGGGTTGCAGTGATGATATGATGAAGGTGGAAAATATTTCATTATAGATTAAACAGAGCCACTACGTAGGCAGATATTTTTAGCTAAAACCCATGTACATCAATACACGCTAAAGTGAAAATTAAACATAGCGTTAGCCACGAGATATTGGCTTGCATAAAGGCACGCTCAGATCGTGCACTGAACATGAACTAACTAAAATAACTAACTGGAGTTAAGAAGAATACTAGAAATCACGACAAAGAAGCGTTGTCACTACAGATTCACAAAATTGATATGAAGTTTCCCTCCAGGAGGCCACCTCACATTTTCCCGGACAAGCACGAGTACATTCGTAAAAGGTATCAGAATCATGCTACCCGTAAAGTTTTAATAGGTTTACCACATCTTCCGGTGGATGCTCAAAATAATATTTCTTCTTGAATCTAATTGCAAAGGAATCGCCACGGTAATTTTGTTCTTTCACAAACCAATCCTCTTATTCCGTGGTAAGATTATAATAATATTAAGGTATATTATTATTTTACCATCATACACACCTTAAACATTATCGATAGTAATTATAGTCAATTTAAATACAAAATATAATTTTGTCAACGCGGCATCAACTGTAAGTTTGATTTGTGAGATTACAGCAGTAATTCTGTAGTCACGCAGTTTTAATACAATAGTCTCTCTGTTAAGTTGTACGAAGTGCCGTGAGCTATTGTCTACACGGAGATATTTAGTTATGCTTGTAAAGAGGTAGTCGGTCACAAGCAATCATCATTGTCGTTAGCTGTGTTAAATTATTAGTCTATTTATATCGTATAAAGCATAAATGATAATGTTCAGATTTAGTATATTACTTAATGGCCTAACACCTTCTATCAATCACAGGTACATTATAAGTCTATATTATGTTGAGAACGTGAAATATATCAAATAAATAAATTGTAATGTCGATTGCGAATGTCTTACACAATGATGATTTCAGAACATTTATTACGTGATCAGTTATCATCGATCTTAGACTAAAAGTTTTTTTTACAACCTAAAATCATATAGCAGACAATAAAGTGGAGTTCAATCCGCTCTTCTCGTACTCAAGAATCCTACTTTAACACTCTGGTCCAGTGAAAATTGGAGGATTTTTTAATAGATTCGAGTCTATTTATTTTGTGATCTATGGCTAAGCCGACGCAAACTGTGGTCGTTATTAATTCCTCGTTCCACCATGGCTTCATTCATCCGCTTGCTTCGTTCTTTGTACCTAGTAATATCATTCAACTAAACATTAATTGGTGATATTTTTTATTTCTCTATATTTTTTGCCTAATACTAGTTTCGTTACATTACTAGTACATGCTATAACAGTGTTATTGATATGCCTCGCTAGTTTTCAATCTCAGCTAAAATCTCCCTTGAAATATATTCAACGTGATTCAGTTGGAATACTATTTTGCTTCTATGTTGACCATCAAACTTCGATGTCTTTGTTGACTTTGGTGTTGTGGGACGAAGGTGCCCACATCCCGATCCCGTTAGCGGGGTGTGAGGCATGGACAGCAGTGAATCCGCCGCGCGGATGCCCAATCGCTGTTGTGTCGGCAGAAATCGGCGAGCGAAGTGGCGCGTGAACTCCAAGACGCGCCAGGTTCGAGTCCGCGTGTGTGTTGGTGTTAGTGTATGTATGTGTGTGATATGTATGTATGTGTAAGGAATATAAAATATAAACTTAATATAATAAATAAGTGTATGTTTTTGTGTAATATTATAGACTACATAAATATTTATGAAAGTGGGACGAACATGCCCACAGTGTTATCAAATTCAACTCTAAATTGATATTACCTTATTCCTAACTCACTGATATATTATACCTTAATGCACGTCAGTTTATGCTTTTACTACCTTTTGGATAGCTGTTGGCTCAATTTGGAGGAGAAAAACCTGCAAAACAAACTCCTGCAGATCTTTCATTAGTCACTTACCATCACATAGGGTGTTTTTTTAATACGCTTTTATTAGCTCGGGTTGTATCTATGTATGTATGTAACGGAATCTTTGAGCTTAATTTTCACTGGTTTCTAAAAGACTGATCAACTTGAAACTTTGCACACATATCAAGGGCCGATGACAATGCAATAATTTGATAACAGTTTCCCATTATCCTTATTAGGACGGCCAGGATTCATAAATTCTTTTTTAGATCCTCTGTAGGAGAGTGAGAAAGATAGAGCTAGCGCGCGATCTGCGCATGCCTGCACTTCCAGTCAGAGTTACTCTTACTGATTTCTGGAGTCTACGACTTACTCTTTCGAACTTGCTCGGGGACGCGGTATTGCTCAACGGGGACCAAAATGTCTTTAGGATAGTTGCATTCTAACCTTGTTTATTCCTTACACATGCGTGGGTACTAATAAGTCTCATAAACGCAAGTTACTCTATTTAATATTCATATAAGATGTTATATAATAACCGTGATTTATAAAAGCTTCTTATTAATTACAATAAAATAATCAGAACATAAATTTTGAAATTATTTTACAGAACAAAATTCGACAAGTAAATAAGATATTTATCGTGATCAAAATCTTTTAATTAATAATTTTATTGATAAAAGTACAATCAACGAAAATGAATTAAAATAAATAATAGTTTAAAAAAACTAAAAAAACACGCTTTTATTGCTAATTGAACTAAAAAGTAGAAAATATTTTTTAATTACAAAGAGTCTTTATTACAGTAGTAGAAGGTCGGACAATCAATCATAATTAATTACCTCAAATAAACATTATAATAAAATTTAAGTTATTAACAAAATAATTCAAATCAAAGTAAAAAGCGTGGGGTGCTCGATATATTAAATATGACACAATCATTCTATTGGCAACTATCTATGAGAGAAAAGTTATAAAAATGAAGTAAAATGCACCCCACGCTTTTTACTTTCATTTCAATTATTTTGTTAATAACTTAAATTTTATTATAATGTTTATTTGAGGTAATTAATTATGATTGATTGTCCGACCTTCTACTACTGTAATAAAGACTCTTTGTAATTAAAAATTATTTTCTACTTTTTAGTTCAATTAGCAATAAAAGCGTGTTTTTTTAGTTTTCTTAAACTATTATTTTTATAGTAGCGAAAAGTCGGGCCACCTGATGGAGTGGTCACCATCGCCCATAGACATTATCAACACCATAGGCATAACTAATGCTTTGACGGCCAAGAAAGAAGAAGGAAAACACAAAAGTACTTTCAAGCCAAAAAAGCTTCTGCTCGTTTGGTGTTGATATAAAATAAATACGTACGTAAAAGATCAACTTTAAATACACCTAATTTTGGTAGTATCTTTTACCAAAACACGATCTGACATCCTGAAATGAAACAGCGTCTCATAATACCTTCAATAGCTTGATACGAAGATGCTATGTAACTTGGAAATACGAAGACTACATACATTATAAAGTTTCAAATATAACACTTCAACAAGTTTGCGTTACAAATCGATGCGGCTCATACGAACTGCTTTGAAATCATAGAAATACAGCGAGTTCGTCATCTCTCCGTAATTCTATTACGAATATGACCGAGTATGAAGTTGAGGAAGCATAACGAAGTAGATTATAAAGATGTCTAGAATTTTCTAGATCGTATTAAATTATATTACGTAACTAATATAATATATTACTTAATAAACCAGTTCCGCACAGGTTTAACTAAACTTTTGTAATTACCATATGTTGTTTAAAAGATGTGCTGAGGAGTTTCTTTCGCCGTTTCTTCTTCTCATTGTTAAAGCACCTTTTCGAAACGGTGGTAGAAGCAAAAAATGACGTTCATAAGTGTATTTACTAAATACCTATATGATTAAATGATTTTGAATTTTAATTTGAATTTAATGTTAAAATTAACTGATCACGTGTTGATTCGTGATAACGTTATCCTTCTGATCATCGATAGCGCATACATATAAAGCGACCATACCATCACAGACACGCAGCTCGTGACGTTCCTCACTCACATCTACCATGTGTTACCGCTTTATTTTTTCTTCCAGTCGTGGAGCACTCACGTCCTCGTGTGTGCTCGCTTCCGGAGAAGCCTTACAACCCTCGTGTATCGGATGACCTGTACCGTCTGCGAACCTTCTCCATCACCACCAAAGGCGGAGTTGTTAACTGCGGAGACTCCATCTGCAACAGGCGAAGCCGGTCAAACACCTCTGTCAATTCTACTAATAGCAGGTATGGATAATTGTATGTTAATGTATGCTCCGTCGTAAGGTCTCACGATGAATATTTTGGCGTCGTCTATCGAATTAAATTCATGAATATAAAATTGTATATTAAATTCTACCTAAAAACGATTGAAGATATTTCAACTCCTACGCAAGAGTCAATATGAAAGATAATTAGATTTATTTGCCGATTAATCGGACGCCATCGGGACACTCGTCTTAAAAGGCGATCATTTCTTGCGTGTAAAGCTCGATTCACATTATGTGCCATGCCCGATCAGATCTTCGCATCCTTGTCACCATTGTATCGTTTCGTATCAGTCTGCTAGTTACATATATGTCCTGACTGAAACTTATAACCCTTCCATATCCAATAAAAAAATTCGTTGTGGTGAAAGACACAGCCGTATAGCATTTTTTTTATAAAAAATATATTTTAAAAAATTATACCTCGGTGAATTAAGTGTCGGTGATATTTTTCTTCCGCTCAGAGCAATAAGTGTCTTGTAGACAACTGTAATTTTACAAAGTAATGATGGTATTATTAATAAATGATTACTCGCTTTGTTTACGAAAAATACAATGTGGAAACCGCGTTTTGTCTCTTAATTGTCTCTTAATCCGCTCTAAGCTCTAATAGACTATGGTTTTATTCCCATCAATATGAGATTCAACCCCTGGAGTGTGATAGCTATGGGTTGTGTCGACACTGCAAATGAAACACTAAAAAAATTACACTGTTCATTGTAATTGGACGGTAGCTACCCATCTGGGTTAAGAATGCCAAGATTATTGATATCATGCTGGGTCTTACCAAGCTATATCCAACAGGAGGGACCTAGTTCCACCAGGTGAAGTTGGTTTGGAGTCGAGGAAGGATGGATCACCTTACACCTTATACGATCATTATATGCGTTGTTTGGACTGGACAAATGATACATATGTGGACATCCTCTAAGATCAATCATTTATTACATCTAAAATTGAATCAAATCGAAACGAGACATTTCAAGACGAGCGCCCGCTATTAAAATATGAAGGAATTTTATTACTGTCTATAAAGTTCTAGGATAAACTTTATGGATTGAAAAATTCACGGGTTCCTTTATGATTTGTTAGCGATGAAGCGACGAAAACTGTATACTGATTTCTTTCTGTTTATTGATATATGTTTTAAGAAAAATTGGTTATATGATTGTTAAATCGGACGTGCATTGGAAAAAATTCGTTATATGTATGTACTAAATGTCTGAAGTCATATTGAATGTTTAGTTATCAGTAGTTTAGTCTGATCAGCTAATTAGTTTTTGATCCAAGTTAGTATTGTGTTTAAACTCGAGGATATCACATGCCTAGATAAGTACGAAATTCAGATCTCATAACTAATTTTTGTTTAGTGATTTCCGCTCGATGCTATAATTAAGGGGGAAACAATCAAACTAAATAGAAATGTAAATAATCTGTCTCTACATCAATAACAAAAATATCTATCAAGTTCTTACAAATTATATGTTACAAGACACATTATTTATTTCGTATGTATGTATCACTGCATAGTATAAAATAGAGATGTTGTTGGATATCCGAAATAAAAATATATCCGTAACCGTAATCAAATCCGATAAAAAAGTTTCGAATAGTTTCGGATGGGGGCGGAGTCTAAATGAAACACGTTATGACAGGTTCTCGCCGGTCGAGTGGGTACACTAGCTGCATCGATCTCACTTTTGGATAGTTTTTACTATTTAATTTTTGAGGCTGTTGTTTTTTTTTTCTGATTATAATACCAAATAATACTTATAAATAAAGTCAACCTGTATCCTTGTCAATTCATTACATATTGTTCCAAGTTTCTAATCATCTAACATCCATAAATGAAATCATCCGAAACAATCGGATAATCCGAAAAAATTCCTTATCCGTAATCTTTACTGAAACCGTTAAAATATTTCTTCTATAGGGTACATTTTGGAGAGTGTGCACATGAATTATTCCAATTAATTCCCCATCGCCGTTCCTCCATCGGACAACTCGACGTACGGCAGGTATCCACCTTTACGTAGTGAACGTACCACCTGCACGGACAACGCGGTTTGCGTCTTCATTCATCATGCGCACTGCAAAGGATTGGAATAACTTGCCCGCGTCGGTGTTCCCGGCTATTTACGATGTGGGAGTCTTCGAGAGGAGAGTGAATAGGCTATTTATAAGTTAGTGCGTTCACCATCTTAAACTTTATCACCACTTACCATCAGGTGGGATTGTTGTCAAGCGTTAACTTATTTTGTATAAAAGAAAGTTATTCATATACCCGTTTCCATATTTCATATCCATAACATCCCTACTTTTGATGCATAAATTAACTACAATTAGAAGACATTAATTCATCGTTAGATTAATCCTGAAACTGAAATATGAGACCATGTGCTTCTTTTCCTCTGGATGTCCTGAGTGCGACATATTTCCGTCAAGTACAATATCTAATGAAGTAAACGTTTATAGTCCAAGCCTTTATTTTAAACCTTTAAGCCATTACTATTTCTTTAGTCTAAGAACAGAACGTGGAAAATTTATTAGGGAGGAAATACATATTCATAAATTCCTAGCTATTTAAAAAGGTTATCCTAAGACACAGATCTACTTTCATAAAACCTTTTTTAATAATATTTATGTTTCACTAACATTTTTTTTCGTATTAAATATAATCAGTAGGTTTACAATATTCAAGCATGCTTTTCTCAATCTGGCAAATTTAGTGTATAAAAGTTTCTCAAGGCCTCTTTTGTAATCATTTTTATATTTAGTAAAAATATTTACAATCATTCTTTTATCAGACTTTATAAGTCCATTACGTGTCGTAAGCCTCCCTTATGTAGCCTTCCTATGTACTGAATGTAATGTCCAAAATACAATGTCAAATACGTTGTTATCTACGCCTTAGTTATCCTGTAAGATACCCTACATAACAAAAGTGAGCGCTCTCGAGTTCTATTTCCGGTTGAGACATACATTTATGCATATTGATGTTCATTCGCAGTCACAGAGAATCCTAGTGCTGGGATGTGTGTGAGCTTTTTTGTTTGTGAATTTCTTTATTTTATACATTTTCTTTATGTTTCGGCTGTAATCGAATTGGTGTATGTAACGCGTAATTATGTGTTATTAAGAAAAAAATTATTCCGTTATTAATTGTGTTATTGAGATAAAATTATGGGTCATTAAGAAATAAGATAAGGAAGTGTGGGAAGATAAAAATAAAATAATTGTAATGCTTGTTAATAAAAATTGGTAGTGCTAAAAAATTTTTGGTTTTCAATGTGAACGGTAACGGCGAAGTAACCTTGAAAGCTTTTCTCGTAAATACTACATTTTCACTTTGCTTAAGAAAAAATGTTGCGTATTTCATTTGAGTTGAATATTCCAATAATATTATAAGAATAACTCAACAATATATTATTACGTGTAGACTATCCCGTTACGTTTGACTATTACAAGTAAATTATAAAACTTGTACAGTGTTCTATAGCTAGATGCTTAACGGTCATTTTGGGCGATGTTATGTCAGACATTCCTGTTTACAGCGCCCTCTGTAAATTATTACCGAGCCGATATAAACCGAATGTATCGCTTCAAGGATTTTCTCGTTAATTTATATCTTATGCCCACTGTCTATATGCTTCACTCAAGTCTAATTATGCTCTTTTTGTTTATTTATATCTAATCGAACGCTCCCCGTTGTGTGAAATGGTGAATTCTATGCTATGTGTAAATATGTCCGTTACATTTTTCTGCTGTTAAAATTAGCTTGTACTTTTGATTTTATTTTGTGTTTGATGTGCACAATTATATATATTGTATATCCATTACTAGATGTCGATAATATTGAAATAAAAAAATATATATTTGATATACATTCGTAAAGAACAAACAGGTCACAAATTATGGGCATGAAAGTGTAGCTCTTGTCTTTTGCTTGAAAAGAGCAAATATACCACACAGTTTTGAAAGGTTTAAAAAAATTACACGAATGAGAGGTTGAGAATTCTGAACATCAGATGACCCTTCTGCTTGTTCATAAGATTGCCATGAAAACTTGAGCTACTTTAGCCACGCAATGGCAAGAATAATCAATAATAGATACCACGAAAAAGAAATAAGCGGTAGTTACCAAATTTCTAGTCGAGAAAACATCTCTGACAACCCTATTTACAGAGCACTCAACAGCCGCTATCAATGAGCCGCGTGCCTCGCTCCAAACCATTCTTAGATAATTACATTCTGTGTGATTGAACCGCCATTATTTGAACCGTAAAAGTAATTCTGATATTTTCGTTCTATTTGTTCTTATCTATAAACATCTTTTGTTAGAGATGTTTCTAATACATTTTAGTAGGGTAATATAAACTACTAAAAAACTTTAACTTCCAATTATTACTGCTTGGTGCTGCAGCACACTGTCTGTAAATTATAATAATGTTATTGTCTTATTTCTGTTTTTCTTTATATTTTGTTTTAATACTGCTATTTAAAATTGTTTATGTGTGTCATTGTATGAGTTATTAATAAATGTTTTTTTTCTTTTCTACTTACTTTCCTTTCAAACAATTTCATTTTATATCTCCTGATCAGTGCTGCCCTCTATGTCGTACGAAGGAAATGATATAAGTGAATATACCATGGAGATTAATTAAAATTATGGTGTTTATGTCATCCGAAGAAAAGTGAATATATCAGCGACATTAATTATATCTGAAATCTGTCTGATTGTATGGAACAAGTATGATTAAAAAAATATTACAAAATATTGCAATTGATTATTTTTATGATTATAAAAACGAGTTACGGAAATATCTCATTGAGTATGTTTGTATAGTGGGTGTATTATTTTTCACAATTTCTAAAGTAGTTTCGGTGTAATACAATGCATGTGTGGATGGATGTGTCCATGTGTGCCTTTTTTAACGACTTGCGGTTACTTTGAAAGATAAATTGACCATAATAATTGTATTATATTTTTTTATCTAATTACTAAAGCTACGTACACGTGGTACTTGTTCGTAAGAATATAATATTTGAATTCATTTATACAATTTATTATTGTATTACAATTTCATAAATGTCCATAGCTGGGCTCATTATTATTGTTATTAATTATTTAACCTACATTTGAATATCTTTTTTTTAACGAGTGCAACTGTCTTCGAAAAACTTGATTTTTACGTTCACAAACAAATTGAATCGTCATTTCATTTTAGTTTTTGAGATTATCCCGTGTATAGGAAAGGTTGCGAGTTTTTCTTTTCCACATGGCCCATTCGGCATAATTTACCTTTCATTTGGTAAAAGAACTTTTCAAATAAGTGTCGTGGTTCCGCAGATTACCTTCCTTCCACAACACATAAACTCACAAAGTCCGTACTCTCTCTTTATAATATTAATATATACCAGGAAGTAATATATTAGATGTGTGTCACACGTTACATACTTCAATAAAAACTGATGTAAAACAATTAATATTAATTTCTCCTTTTATAATGTGGTTGAATTTTTTTTTTTCCAATAAAGTCATTAAAGTTTGCGTCTTACTCTTACACACACTCCTCACAATAAACGGTGATCCGAACTGATTAATTGCTCTCAATACTAAACAGTTATGTATTAAGACAGCAAAGACCTCAAAGCTTCGATACAAGTCGTTTAGACGAAGTGTTGGTGTTCACCAGCACGACAGTAACTATTGACCGTGTATAAAATAAGGAAATAAAGGGCGCACAGTTACTGTAAAAACAGAATCATAAAAGAAAAAAAGGTACACTGAGTCACAAAAACATCCATACATTGACATTGTCTGTGCTCAGTGAAATCAGTAATCTTTAAAAGTATTTTTTTTTTTTTAATTTCAATTCAATTCAATTTCATTTATTTTGAGGATAAAAGGTTGACAATTTATTCAGTACTTACTTCAGACTTTCTCAGACTTCGTTCGGGTCGAGCAATTAATTATATATATATATCTATCTGTTTTTTACATAAAATAAGTTAATGCTTGACAACAATCCCACCTGATGAAGTCTAAGATGTTGAACACACTAACTTATAACAGCCTATTCACTCTCCTCTCGAAGACTCCCACACCGTATGCAGCCGGGAACACCGACGCGGCAAGTTATTCCAGTCCTTTGCAGTGCGCGTAATGAATGAAGACACAAAACGCGTCGTCCTTGCAGGTGGTAAAGGTAAGTAACGATACTTAAGGGTAGATACCTGCCGTACGTCGAGTTGTCCGCTAGAGGAACGGCGATGGAGGAATCAATTGGAACAATTCCTGTGCACATACTCCAAAATGTAACCTATAGAAGACCGATGACAACCCTGTGCCTGTGCTCAAGGCTTTGCAGATCAACCAGATCTGGGTCACCAATGAGCCTCTTTGCACGCCTCTCCATCGAGTCCAATGCACTCCAGTCCATGACATTTGGCAGAATTTGGCCTATATACATGATTATTTAAAATTATATGTTTTTGAAATTATTTATTTAATTATTATAATTAATTATTCTAACCGGACGAATTCGGAAGTGGTCGCTACTTTAATATAATTCTACAGCGCAAATGTCATTACTGACATGACATTTGTTTCTCTGCACGTAATTCTAAGCAACGCGGTCGAAGTCGCGCGTAATACCTAGTTATATGTAAAGGTGCGTATGAATAACGTGGTCACATTTGTAAGCAGTTCGGGCCTCTCTCGAAGGTCTGATTGCTCTGATTGAATAATGTTTCAGCCGAGTGCCGCTACGAACGATAATTACATTCTACTTGATTGCTTCGCACTGTTCTGTGGTCGGATGGACCCTTAATTAAGTAGGGTCGCAACATATTACGTTTATTACATCTCGTACCAAGTCTGAGTAACTTAGATGAAAAGGCAGTGAAATTATACAGTACATACGCAATACAGATTAGGGGTGTTATGGACCTCCGTAATCGTAACCGAAACTATCGGATATCCGAAAAAAAAATCCGAAACCATAACCGAATCAGATAAAACAGTTTCTAATAATTTAGGATAGTGGCAGTGTCTAAATGAAACACGTTATGACAGGTTTTCGCAGACCGAGCTGATATACTAGCCGCCTCGCTCTCATTTTTAGACAGTGTTTATTATAATAATTTTTAAGCCTTTTGGTTTTTTCTATATTATAATATGAGATAATACCTAGAAATAAAGTCAATGTTATCTTGCAAATACATTTTGCATTTTATTCCAATTGCTATATCATCTAATATCCCTAACCGACATTATCCGAAACAATCTGGTAATACGAAATCATTTCATCTCCGTAACCGTTACCGAAGACGGTAAAGTATTATTCATATTATGACATCCTTAATAAAAATATCAAAATAGGTTAAGTTACAAGTGCTTAAACAAATTTAACTGTTTAATCTAAAAACTATTAAATAAGAAAGAAAGAAAAACTTAAAATAGATTAATATCCAATTTCAACACTCACTGATAGAGAGCTGAATAAAATACAATAACAAATAATTATTTTTTTCAATCTTTTGTTCGTTCATAAAACAATCTTTTCTCTCTTCTTTTATCTCTCTTAATAATAGAGATTTATGAGTATTCATCCATCTTATTATTGTTTATTTATTATAAACTATTTAATTTACTTATACCCAGGTAACAAAATTTTCAGGACCAACCTAATAACGGTTTTTATGGGTATTATTTATGTAAACAGGTGTATTTTTCATCGATTTAAGAAATAAATAAAAAAAAAAAAACTGAATATGAATGAGAGGTAGAATTCATAGTTTAATGAATCAGGTTCAGTTTTTTGCTTAAAATTAAATTATGCCATGCTCGCCTGATTTTCTAAGAGAAGACGTTAAGTTTTACCAAATCATGTCAATAAGTTTACATTTTAACATAAATAACCGAGTGCCGAACTTCATAAGCAACCAGCTTGTAACAATTGGGCCCGAAAGTCATTCAGATTCGGTCGTAACTGATTACGCTGTCGCGTGAGCCCTTCGCCCCACAACTCTTGAACCCAGTCGAGATAACGCCGAAATCGTGAGGATAAATGAGCGGTTATTTCAGCTCATTATGTACTGGTCGACGGCTATAGTGGTTTGGAATCGCCCAAAAAGAAATAAAAGAATTTAAATGTAGAACTTTAACTTTTTTTACGATAATAGCCGCCAAAGGAGCAGTTGTCGCGTCTATTAAATTGGCACTGCCAGTAACATTAAGGGCATTCCTAACGCATTGTCAGTATGATGGAAGAAGACTCATTTGCGATATGTTTTTTTTCTTCGCTTCCTCTCAATTTTAGCAGACATTCAACTGTGGTGTTATGGTGCACTATTTTCCCCTGTACTTTTCTTTAAATATAAAAATAGATGGATCGCGAGCCAGGAGGACTGTAAAGCGATTTCTTCCAGACAATCTGCTGAGTATGTGGGAAAATTATACTTTCTTTGTGTAGGATAGTGTAGGGTTGTCGATTTCACCTTTTTAGAAGAATATTCTTTATTGTGCCACTAGCGATGCGTCCCGGCTTCGCACGAAGCAATTTACTAAATAAAACAATACAGGTTTAAGCTGTGCGTTGTCTTTCAATCAGTTCGTCAAAAAGGCATTTGTCCTAGCGAACATTAAACTGTCTGTCTAACGTCACGTTTTTTTATTGATTTGCAATTTTTCTACACGATATTTTTATTCTATACAAACTTTGTTCTGACAATTGCGAACACAAAAAAATCATCGGCTGAGCGGTTTTAAGTGATGCTATTTCATAAATGCGGCAATTGATTTTTATTTATATACGAATATTATGTTGTCAATGTACAAATTAAAATGAATTATGCAAACAGCGCCAGAGCGCAGGAATAAACTACGCTTAATTAGTTAAATTAATGCTTACGAATGAAATAAATAAATACATACGAGTTTCAATGTAATATTTTGGTAACTACCATTTTGTTATAGGCGAACTTTCACCATTTTAAAAGTCCATTGCTGTAAATTGTGATAAGCGTTGATACTTATTATTTTTTAAAAGAGCCAATGGTGACTTGTAATTTATCGTCAGAACCGTTGCCAACCCTATTTAGCTAGCACGGAATTGATACATTAGTTTAGCAATAGTCAGGGGGTTGGTTGACCTGAGGAATAATAGTTTTTTGTGTTAATCTAACACGCTGTCCGACTGATTGCCAGTGACATGACCCCGTGAAAAGCTTTAATCTGTCGCACGCACGTTCTAAGGCCCTGTATGAAATGTACAAAGTAAATACGATATTACAAAATCTATACTAATATTATAAGGAGCCAGTGGGCATTTTGTGACTTTGTGCGTGAGGAGAGTAATATCCGGAACCACGTTACATATTTGGAAAAATCTTTTACCATTTGATAGCTACATTATTCCGGATGGACATAGGCTTTATATATGTATCTATTCTATACTAATATATGAATATGTTGAGCTTCTCTGTAATGTCTCTCTGTCCGTTCAGTTATAATTCAAGAACGGCCTGACCGATCTTCATGATAATTGGTATGTAGTGAGGACACGCGATTGTGCAGATGATAGGTTATATAAAATATCAGTTAACTTAATGATGTAAGTTAGTTATCCTCAGTTAACTTAATCTACTCAAGGCAAAAAATATGAAATGTTTAATAATCATGTATATATATTTAATAGTACAACCCGAGCGAAGTCGGGCGGGACCACTAATCTATACTAATAAATAAAATTAATGTATCTGTTTGTAATGTTAAAATAACCGCTTTTTACTAGATGCATGTGAATGTTTATATGTGTTAATGAATCAATACTCAAATCACTAATTATGATTTTTATTAATAAGGAAATAAGGTTATATTTCACAGTGAAAGAATTATTCATACCTACCATTCATATACCTACTCTACATAAAATACCGTATATCTCAAGAACGGTATACAATATATTTGATTTACATCTATTATAAATATTAATTAAAGCAATATAATTTATAAATATTAGAGTATTTTATAAGTTAATTACCTCATTTTCAGATATTTTGTATCATAGTAAAAAGCTATGGAGGTCACACTTTTACTACGTACGCGAATTTCATACCAAAGAGTTAGTTTAAAGGATGTAATTTTGAAATTAAGTATGAACGTAGACGGCTGTAGAGGTAGAGGAAGGCCAAAGAAGCGATGGATGGTTTGTGTGAAGGATGATACGGCTAGAATGGAAGTTACTAGTGAGATGACGGCTGATAGAGAAGTATGGAAGAAAAATACATGCTACGCCGACCCCAAATAAAATTGGGATAAGAGCAGGAGGATAATGATGATGACTCAACTTGCCTTACATTGAATTTATTTTCACCCCGTGGTCAAGAGTATGAAGTGTCAGTCTTAATATACTTTTTGTTCTCAATATCAATTTTCGTGTGTATTGTTTCATAGAATAAAATATAACTATTTCAGAAATTTCATCTAATAGTCTCCACGTACAATTACTGAGTTGGGGTGGATGATCACAAAGAAACTATCGGGTTTTGGACAGCCGAATGCCAACATTGGAACGGCTTAAAAGGAAATTATTGAACCATAAATTATACATTGTGTTCTGGGCTGGTTGTTACGATTGGAAGAAGGAAGTTATCAATGAATTTGCAATACAGTTTTATCGTTTATTATTTGTCGCCAGAGCTTCGGACAGGTCTCCGTTCGACGGCTCTTGTTGTTCCGGCTACCGGCCTGTCGACTCCGCCAGTCTGGACACGCCTGATGAAGACGAGTTGGATCCGGTCTGTATACCAATTCACCATTGTTAACTATTAAGCTCTCATGAAAGTCATTTCCGTGCTCCTGTTTATCCGCTGTTTCGTCAGATAATAATCGTAAACCATGTCGGAGGCCTTCTTTTACCATGACAACAACTAGGTGATACCGTGATACCTTTGGGCAACCGTCTTGTTACTTCATTATACTTTGACGACCCCGTAGCCCAGTTGGTAATGACCCCGCCTGCTGAGCGAGTGGTCCCGGGTTCGATTCCCGGCCGGGCAGACATGTGAAGATAAATGTTTGTTCTCGGGTCATGGGTGTTTGTAATGTCATATTTGTGTATGTCCATGCCACCCGCAACACAGGGAATCCTAGTGCGGGGGTGGGTGTAAACTTTTCTTTATTTATTGACATAAAATTGACACATG
The DNA here is from genome assembly GCA_003671415.1 of Megathymus violae. Taxonomy (NCBI): domain Eukaryota; kingdom Metazoa; phylum Arthropoda; class Insecta; order Lepidoptera; family Hesperiidae; genus Megathymus; species Megathymus violae. The sequence continues at coordinate 1,762,917 of PDGT01000030.1, read as the reverse complement.
CAAATTGTGGAACGATCTTCCTTCTGAAGTGTTATATGGAGTTCTTTAAAAAAGGTGTAAACAGAGCCGGCATTGCGATGCTGAGTACTCTGGTGTTGCCTATAGCTACGGCGACGGTGAAATCGTACCGTCAGATGACCCGCCTGGCTTTCTTATCTCTCCTTCAACGTATACAAAAAGGAAAATCGCGGCGTATTTGATTGCATTTGACGAATCTCACAAGCTACACACAAATACGTTTCCCAGCGGTGTCTAAGCAAAAGTCGTCGGGCAACGTGAGAATTCATATTCTTTCATTATTGTGCAACTTCGATATGAATAAAAAAAAATGACGATCAAGTAAAACTTTCTTGATAACGTGTTGTATTACGACAAACATCTAACGATAATTACTGGCCATATTAACCGTTTTCTATGGTGCTGTACTGACTGACTGACTGAAAATGTACGTTTAAAGCAACTTTTTATTGTCACGTCATCACCATCATCATCTCAGCCGGACGACGCCCACTGCTGGGCATAGGCTAGGCATAGGCATAGGCCCACTGCTAAGCATCTCCACAACGATCGGTCCTGCGCTGCCCTTAGCCAGGGTCTACCCACTGAGCGTCGCCCGGTGCGTGGTCGCCATTCGAAAACCTTTCCGCCCCAACGGCCATCGGTTCTCCTAACTATGTGTTCCGCCCACTGCCACTTCAGCCGGGCAATTTTTCGAGCGATGTCGGTAACTTTAGTGCGCCTACGGCATTGCTCTCTCCATCGCTCCTTGTCACTTACCATTTCCAATATTTCAAAAACCCTTCAAATTTTTGTTGAAAACATGCGACTTTAATTTGAATAGACTTGATTTGAATGGTAACAAAAAGTACGCTACGTTGTACCATATGTATAATATTGTAATCAGTTCGCAATACATGATCAGATTTGAAATAAATTTAGTGTTGTTCAACTGCATGACAAATAAAGGTTATATAATCATATGTAATGTACTTTGATATTATTTTGGTTATCTATGGACCCCTACTAAACTTAGATCCATAGAGATTATATTGCCTTAGCTTAAGAAACCCTATAATCCCTTGCTAGCTGCTCTGCCCAGATAAACTTTATTTATCGGTCTCCAGTCGCTCCAAGTCCACACCAGAAGCCTATTAAGCCCTATTTTATGGATTATTCATCTCTTTACATGATGCAGGCAGCGTTCCAACTAGATTTTGTGTTTGAATGTATTTTTGGAGTAATGTACGTGCGAGGAGAAAACGGAAACTCGACGAATTGTCATGGAGACCCTTGTCATCAATATAATGTGGCTTCTAAAAAATGTGATTGAATCACGGACGTAAAAGGAAGTCACAAGGTGTTTATTATATTAAAGTTAATCTTTTGTGAACTGTGGAAGTTATATCTATACTATTATATAAATCTGTAGTGTCTGGCTGTCTGTACATTCCGCTTTACAGACAAATTTCATGATCAATGTTCGTTTTATAACTCACTGACATCGGTTTGAATTTTTTTTCTTTGTGTGTTTGTTCTATTATAACTCAAGGACGGCTTGATCGATCCTAATGAAAATTGGTATGTAGTGAGACCACGTGATAGGCAGATGATAGGCATGAGTAAACATCAGTAAACCAAATAATAAAATAATAATAATAATAAACGTTTACACACTCACACCCCAGCACTAGGATCCCCTGTGTTGCGGGTGGCATGGACATACACAATTATCACATCACAAACACCCATGACCCGAGAACAAACATTTATCTGTCACATAAATATCTGCCCCGGCCGGGAATCGAACCCGCGACCCCACGCTCGGCAGGCAGGGTCTCTACCAACTGGGCTACGGGGTCTAATCAAGGCAAAAGAAAAATAAAATTTTGAGTAATACCTAATGTATATATAATTATTTGTTCAACCCGTACCAAGAGGAAGGGGCCGCTAATTAGTAATAAATCTAGTTAGAACCAATATATCGCACCTTTACAATGAAAGTGACTTAACTCGAAATTCCTGAAATTCCAGATTTTATTATAAATTTACTTAAAAAAGCCTACTCTAAAATACCATGGTGAAAAAGAGCCCGAATTATGAATGAGAAAGGGAAAAAGGGAAAACCTCATACATCAGTCTTCTTAAATTTACTCAACACCATACATTTTTGAAAACTTTCTTCGTCATTTCCCATAAATTGTAATTTTTGAGTTAAGTCCCTTTCATTCTAAGAGTGCGATATGTAAAATCTGACATTTTTTGGAATTTTTATCGGCTTTGCTAGCGACATAGAAACAAAAATTTCTTATTCGAAATATGTTGTCATATCCGTTTAAAGAGTTGCTCATGCGAAGATAACTAAAACATGATATACAAATAAACCTTATATTGCGGATCGGTTCTAGGTATTTGCATCCTGATAACAAACGAATATAAACCGGGATAAGCGCTAAAAATAGCATGTAATTACTTAACACAGTAGTACATAATATTTAATGTGTTTTGTTTTTGTAGTTATTACAATAAAAATGTTTAAAATTCAACGTTGACTTAAAACAAACGCCTAAAGGATTAAATGGCGCCCGACAAAACGGAATAGCGATATTTTTGTGCGGGTACGATTTGTAAACGTATCGATTACATTTCAAAGGTATGAAGGCAGTTTACTGGAACAATGCATATTGTTTAGTATCCAACATTTATTCTTAAATTATATATACCCAACCTTGTGTCTATTTGTTACCTGAACAAACTATATGTGAACCATTTCAATACAAAGTTCCACATTAATTGAAAGCCATTTACGATTCCTTCACCGATGTCTGGAGTTCAAATAAAGTCAATAAGTGATATACATAGGATTCTCAGTTGGAACACTGCCCATATCATTTGCATTTTATTCAGCTTGGAGCGCGTTTAATAGGCCTTACTGGAGCTTAATAGACCACAAACGGCCTGATTCTGGCGTGGAGCTCTAATGTATTTTCTGCTTGCTTTCAAAAACCTATTTCCGTTATATATTCTGTCCAAGGGTGACAAATCAAATTTTTATGTTCAACGTCCAAATGTTCAGAGTTCGAATGTTTCATTTTATCCGTATTCCTAAAACTTACTCACCGGGAGTTCTCAATGTTTGTCATTTTTAGATCAATTATATCTATTATAAGGGATTTTAAAAATCATACTAATAAAATTACTGAAATGGCAAATGTTAGATAGCGGCATTAAAGCTTTAAGGTCGACAGATACGGTGTTCCTAAACAATGATCATTGATTGCAGATACCGAAGTACAGGGTGGTGTTGCTCGGTGACGCCGGCGTCGGGAAGACAGCACTGGTGTCGCAATTCATGACTTCCGAGTACATGAACACTTACGACGCCAGTTTGGGTGAGGAGTTTACGCATAACTTGTCTTATTACGTCATTGAAGAGTGCGATATAAAAAAGGTTTAACAGTATTATTGTCTCCACTATCGGGTTTGAACGTCGAATTTTTACGCCATTCGATTGACAATATTAGGAACAACTAATCACACAGATGAAAAATGTCACTGTTCTATTTTTAATTTTGGAATTATTTTGAGTTAAACCTTTTTCATATTCATTTTAAGAGTATTAATTACATAGACTATTATTATTCATCAGTAAAAGGGGATGCACATACTTCAATTTAAAATTAAAAAAACTAAAAGAAAAAAAAAGTTAGTGTCTCGTTCAAAAACCACATTACATTGTCTACAAAATTTGTAATAGAATTATGTAATACCAAATGAAATCAATTGTCACTGTGTTAATGTATTAAAAAGTAACAAACGAAAATAGTATATAAAAATACAAATGTAATGAGTGTCCGAATGAACCATTTTATTTATATATATATATAAATAGAACTCTGGTACTAATATAACACACGAAAGCAAAATATATTTTACCGTTTCTATTGATAGTACTTTAATAACGAATTTATTTTTAATAGGAAAAATATTATCAATATTATTGATAACGTGTATTCTTGGACCACAAATTGCGATGCAGATTATAGAATCGACTTAAATTTTTAAACGATAAAAATATTAACATGCAAGTAATGACATAAGCCCGATAAAAGGAATATTGCTGATTTTATTCGATTATTAAGCAAGGATAGGATAGGACTTTAAAGTTGATATCATAAATTAGTTTTATAACGAATTATTACTATAAATATAAAATAGGTAACTACCGTCGAATATTTCCGAAAATCGGACAGTCGTATAATTGGTAGAAATAGTCTTTGGCGTCGATTTGTAACTTAAGCCATCCTCACTCATTTTGAGGCTATCAAATTGCGTCATCATTACCAAAATATACGGGCCACAGGGTCTTGGATCTATTATTCGAGGACTAACGTTTGTCCTATAATGTATTTATACTATAACTCTACAGAACAATTGCGCCAATTTGGACAACATATAATGCATGCGAATCCTCTTTTTTAAAATGTGCTTAATTCTGTAGTAGATATTGAATTATATGTAAATATTGAATTTTATTGGCTGTATAATTGAATTTTACCGGCTGTGTATTTAACATAACATTCTTAGTGTAATGATCACTTCACCATACATTTCGCTTGTTGTAAGTTGAAATATTATTATGTAGCAAGAGGTATGTAGTGTAGAGCTAGAAATAACTGCTTTTGTGTTTATTTCAGAACAATAATTACCTTCTATTAATATTAAGATATGGCCGCTGTATGGGACGGTTTAAGACCAAAGTCCACCGAGCTGGGCAAGTTGGGACGGCTTACATCTTCGGGAACATTATTTATTTAAAATAAATGATTTAAATATTTTATTTAAGAATAATAAACAGTTCTGAGATCGATAGAAAGAGGTAATAGTTAAAATTTACATCGCGAATATTTGGGCCCATTATAATACAAAGTTTATTACAAATAAAACAAAGCTTCCACTACCCTGCTCGTGGTGTACACTGCTGAACACCGGACGAGTCAATGGCACCCGGACCCCCTGGCTCTGATCACTCAGATGTATTTTGAAGGTACTCCTGTATGCATGATGGAGCTATTTAACCTGTCTATCTAATTATCGTCCTTCTGGAAACAACAGTAACAATAAATTGTTTTGGTCTGTTGAAGAGCCGTTCAAAAAGAGGTTTCTTGCTTCCTTCTTGGTTGGTTCGTTGGTAATGTGTTGATTGTGTTAATTTACTATCAGGCTAAGTTTCTTTTGGATATTGTCATTAAAAAAATCTCATGTGGCTTTTAACCGCCATCTGGAGAACCAAATACTGTGAGTATTCCGCTCAACTCGTTCAAAAATTACTCGATCACTACCGATTTACAGACAAAATGTATTTACAGAATGTATTTAAATAATTTATGTATTCAAATAGTCATAGCCATGGCCCAGTTCCCGGCCGGGGCAGATATTTATGTGACAGATAAATGTTTGTTCTCGGGTCATGGGTATTTGTGATGTGATAATTGTGTATGTCCATGCCACCCGCAACACAGGGAATCCTAGTGCGGGGGTGTGAGTGTGTAAACGTTTATTTATTTATTTAAAAATCGGCTTATCAGGGAATTCAGTTAAAGGCTAGCTAACATAATCTAATAAAAGACTTTGTGTAAGTGCGTTGCGATGGTTATTACTACAGTGTAGTTAGTTCTGATGATTGTATTTTGTGCACACAGCTTATCTACTACCATCTAGACATACCGCTCTCCAGTCTCAGGTCTGCTGGAAGAGATTTCACAAGAAATAATCAGTTCCTTCGTATCACCCCTACTTGATGTCTTATGTGTACAATGTTTCCGCGTACATAAATTATTAAATAAATGAATCAAATGCAATATAATACAAAAAATAATAATAATAATAATGCGAAAATACTGGATTGCACATAAAAAAATCAGCAGCTTATACGAAATAGTCAGAGATAAGGAGACGATATACGAAAAATGGCCTTATCGATATTTCACTTGAAAAACATTTAACAACAATTCGTGTCGTGTTAAGGTTTGTTATGTGAGAGTATGTGTGGTGTTACGATCTATGCCGACATTTACAGGGTATCAGATTTTTTGGCTGGTTTTTTTTTACCATTAAATAATTTAATGCTTCACAATAATCCTACTTGATGGTAAGTGCTAATGAAGTCTAAGTTGTTCAGCGCACAAACTTATAAAAGCCTATTCGCTCTCCTCTTCAAGACTCCCACATCGTAAGTAAATGCGAACACCGACGCGAGCAAATTATACCAGTCCTTTGCAGTGCGCACAATGAATGATGATGCAAGTAGCGTCGCCCGTACAGGCGGTACGTTCACTACTTAAGGATGGATACCCGCCGGACATCGAGTTATATTTCGATTTATCGATTCGAAATTTAAAATCCTTATAACCTTATAATACGGCTCTCAAGCCATATCAATCAACCATACTTTTGTGTTTCTTCCTTTTGATTACATGGCCGACAACGCACCAGTGATACCTTTGGTCTGGCTAATGTCCATGGGCGAGACGGTGACCACTGACCTGTTAGGTGGCTCGTCTGTTCGTTTTCGGATATTAATATAAAAAAAATCTACATCTTTATTACTCACACGGTATTATGCACCTTTCAATGTAGTCCATGGTAATTGTCGAAAGGACAACGGCAGCCGGCCAAATTGACATTGGCGGTTGAATGAGCGTCATTTGGTCATATTTTGCGTGTGCGCATGGCTAGCTGGTTCTTAGTGCCAACTCATTCTCCAGTTAGGTAAGGAACCTTCTTTGCAAAATTTAAAAATCTGTTATCACGATGACATACTCGTACAGACGAGTTAATATTGTGAAAACATAAAATACGAATAGATAAAAACTTTGTAAGCTTCAAACTTATAAACTGCTTCAGACTTGTAAACTTTATAACATTTACGTAGAATTTCTTTCACAAAACAAATAGACTCAACAGTCGTAAATATGTCCAGTGTAATTGTATAATAACAAATTAAACAAATTAAAGGTCCTCATAAATCATTAATTAAAATTTAATCATAAATTAAAGGTAAATTAAGACCTCATAACAATGTCATTCGAACAATAGAGTTGAAACATATGAAATATGTCACTCATGTAATAAGCCTGGCTTTGTCACGCGTCAGTGTAGCGATGAATTTGTACTCGACTGGTATTTGTTGTAAATATTGTCCTTGTATTCACGCGGTCCGTACTCAGATATATAAATATATAGATAGACCCAGATATATAGATTACAGTGCCGGGAATAGGGTAGATGGTAAATTGAATTATTATATGACAACCGCGTGTCTACTAATTATGAAATTCTATATTTGAATATAGATTTTTTACATTTGCACAAACTAATTCGCGTCGCAGTATAAATAGCATATCGACGTCTGCCAGCTCTACTAGTATCCAATTATCTCAAATCATTCAAATTGAGCCTTTTGGCAGCTTAATTTGTTTAAAAAATCGCAACGTGAGATATGAATTAGACAAATATTTTAGCATATCTGTGTGGGATAAAAAGAAACGGTTATAGGAATATCTAGTTTGGTTAATCCTGCGTGTACACGGGCGTTGGAGTGATGTTCGCTCGCCAACTTGGCCGTATTAGAGCGGCCTACAATAGTCCCTCAATCCCATGCCGGCAGCACAGGGTGTCGTAAGAGGCGACAGAAGCCAGCCTGCTTGGTGATAGGGCTTCGCGTAAATATTATATTATAAGTTTTATTATTAAGTCATTACTGGTCTTATTATTACTGGTATTATTATCTTTTCGTGAAGCCTGTCTGGCAACCTACCACCCTCCTGCTTGAGTGAGCCGCCAAACGACACGTCGTGTTCCAGCGGAGGGCTTGAGACCCAGTACTTAAGAAAGCTTACCTTCTCATTTCCTGGCCGACAACTCACCAGTGGTACCTTTTGTCTTGTTGATGTTCATGGGCGACGGTGGCCACTTACCATCAGGTGGCTCGTCTGCTTGGCTGTCGGCTATTAATATTTAAAAAATCTACATCTTTATCACTCAAACGGTATTATGAACTTTTCAATGTAGTTCATAGTAATTATCTAAAGGAACACGTAATTCGGCCACGTTGACATTTGCGGTTGCAGAAATTGAGTTTTTTATACTACTCTCAGATTTTGAACGACGGATGTAGGTAGAAAAATAAATCATTCAGATTAAACCTATCATTCTGTATTATCATTTTAATAATTAGATATTTTTTTTTTTATACTAAACATGGAATCTTCACGCATTGATACTATAAAAGCTAAGCACTACTGAATTGCGCTTCAAATCAAATCAAAATTTACCAATAGAAAGAGATTAGATTTATTTAGGAGATATTTAACTAAGTGTGTGTGTGTGTGTGAGTATCGTAAATATTTAACACACCTAGTAAGAATTGGTCAATACGAGTAACATTCGTTTTAGGTGAAGTTATTGTCTGTGAATGTAAGGTTATGTTTTACGTGGCGAAGCGATGGCGGATTACCAGTACTAGCACAAAAATGTCCCTTCTGTCTTCTGTATCCTTTGTGCATTAAACTGTATTAGGTATTGTAAGCACTGCTTCTTAGTAAAGATTATCCTTAATCGTTTCAGCAAAGAAGTTAATATTTAACAATGAATTACTTTGGTTTGGAGATAAAAGCTCTCATTTACGTTTTATATTATAGGCGCATTTTATCATTTCAACGGCTTCATTTAATTATAAGCATTGTAATCGATTTATTGAACTGTAACATAATGAATGGAATTAATTTATTTCGAATTTTAAAATATATAATTGTAATTATTCAATAATTAGTGTACCTATTTATTACAAATCTATATAAATAAAATGATAGAGGTTCGCCGTTGTTCGCGCACCACGCACAAACTTATGGATATATCTCAATTAAATTCTCTAATCAAAAAAAAATCGTATTGCAATATCTCCATTTAATATAATATTATTAGTTTTACAAAACAGCAATTAATGATGTGTTTTTTCGAGGTTATCAGAACGACAGTTATCGCACTGCAAGGCTCGACGACATATACGATGTGCCCCAACGAGAAGTGACCGTCCGGTGTTTTTTTAACGTTCGCACAAAATTATTAATAGATAACAATAAAGTAGAGGTCCTATCGGGTTGGTTGTTTTTAACTCCAACCTTTACAATATTATGAACAGCTCTTAGATGTTCAAGTTTCACCGAAATTAATGATAGTTTATTTTTAATATGTACTCATTCAAAAAATTTAGCAGTACGTGCAGAGTTAGAACTATTCTATGAAATCTATGGTAGTTTACAACATTCTACAAACTTGTAATCTAATAATTATTTGGCATTATTAAAATTGAAGGGATAAAAATATAGGGTAAGGTGCATTCGAATCTTTGCACAATTTTATTAATTTGATACTTGTTACAATCCCAAATTACACTTTAACGTCAGCTGGAGTCGTACTCAAAGAGTAACTTATAAAAAGCTAAAAAAGATTAGGTTGATTTTCAGAGCCAGATCCGCAGGAGACGGTAAAAGACCAATTTATTAATTTAGATAATATTCTGGCCCTCGGTCCTATGTCAATGAACACCGACCTTTATCTCTGTTTTGATTAAAACTTGAAGCGAACGCCAATATTGACTTAGGCAGTAATATTAAGCTACACTCGTAAATATTATTATTTGCGTATATTACATTACATAAATGTAAGTACATGTTTTAATATACTACCCATACCTAGTCTACTCGTTTGCAGACAAAGGTAACATAAGTAACGGAATATCAGGGTAACATCGAATTGAAATTCCTTTATTCACATGAGTATCATTGGCACATTTATTGAAGGTTTTTCTTTCTACTGCTGTTTGTATAAGCTTCCAATATAGATACTAATCTGCTAAAGAAAACTCTCTGCAGATCCGTTAAAAATACGCTTATTAATCTTAATTACTATGACCTTCTAGCCCAGTTGGTAGTGCACTCAGTCTGCTGAGTAAGAGGTCTCGGGTTCGATACACGGCCGGGGCAGACAATTATATGATAGATAGATGTTTGTTCTCGGATCATGGGTGTTTGGGTTGTCTAATCTATATGACTGTGGCATCCGCAACACCTAATGCTGGGGTGTGAGTTTGTGAGGATTTGTTTAGTATATTTTTATTTAATTTCAGTAGTATTTTATAATGTGAATGGAACTGGCTGCAGAGTTGGTTAGTTCCGTGCTTTTTTAATCTCCATATTCATCTAATTCTATACTATAGAAATTCTTGCCTACGTTGAGTTGTATTTTTTGTCATTTTCAAACAATCCACGGTCCACAATAGTATCAAGTTCGGGGTTTTATATAGCATCAGTAGCCGCACTCGTTTTGCTTCGACGATTTTTTACTTTACGAATTCTAGCCATATTAAATAAATGCTATTCGTTTTTGTCAGGCGTTTCATGTTAATCTCATTTTATTGTTCTAGGCGTCACAATTTAGAATTTGTTAAATTAGAATACTATTTATGTTTAGCAAAGCTTACATTGAATACACCTAAACATTATTTATTGTTTTCATAACTTATGTACTAACTTGTATTTTTAACCGATTTATTTCGTAGGATAAAAAATATCCTACATCTGAACCATTCATATTGGCTACATATATGCCAAGGTTCAACTTCATCAGTTCAGACATTTCTGGTGATACTGTTTCAGACAAACAGACAGGAAGATAATAGTCCTTCCGAAATATTTTTAGGCTATACATATATGTGACAACGAAGCTTATTCAAATTTTCAAATAATATATGTATAATATACAGATTAGGTATGTCCCGTTACAATTTTATTATGAATATATCGTACACCAAGCCGCATAAAAATCGCTACTCGGACAGTACGACGACGTAATCAGATATCGTATATGTCTCTTTTATCAATATCGATGTCATATATCGATTATTATCAATATCCAAATATCGTTAAGTTAGTGTGACATAATTTATATGTATATCTAGGGATTTGTACAAAGCTTACCAATTTTATCATACCGTTAATATACATTAACATCGTGTCCAATTAAATACGAGTAACAGCAACACGTAAGCCGAGACATGTCCAATTAACGCTGCATGGATGTTAATTTACACGAGACACGCTATATTCGCTTTACCAACATGTTCTTACAATTTTACCGTGTTCAACTTGATCGTTAGCAAATTACGGAGTTGCCTTAGAAATAAGATATCTCTTGGTTCAGGTATTCGTGAGAAAGGTTTAAAAGAAAAGGAATATTTATTTTAAATATATTTATGGTTTCGTATATATATGATCACTGGCGCGTCTGTCTGTCCGTTACTCACGATTTTCGTTGGATCTTCTGTGTCGAATCTCTCTCTCTTTTCTGATATTGGCTGGGTCTTTGTCGGTGCAGTTGATGAAGCCCTCTTCACTTTTTACGATCGAGAGTCGTCTCCTTTACTTTCTTGTACGACATAAAGCCAACCTTCATTTTTATCTGTTTTATATAGCTGATTCTTGGCCTGCCTCTCCCTCTCTTCCCGTCTACATTGCCTTCGATGATTATGAAAAGCGTCATGTCGTATATGGTGTCTAATCATCCTGCCTCTTTTATTCTCAATTGTCTCTGAATTCCATCAGCTGCACAAGTGCAAATATAGTGCAATAGAATCCTCTTGCTTCCTGCAACGCAGGTCAAAAACCGGCTTACCGCTCCTTGATGTGTCCGGCGAAAGCCCTACCAGAAAATTCTTCGGCCTTCTGCCAGCACTGATATAGTTGCCGCCCAATGTCAGTTAAATGCTTATTTACCGGCAACATTTATTCGCCATATCACAGAATGTCATACAATGTTTGTAGCTTTTTATAGGTGACCTTATCTCATCAAGATATACATTACATTCTGCTGATTTTGCCGCTGCATGGTTGGGGACTCCTTATTCTTTATATTCGTTGCTAACCACCATATCTTACGGCCATTCCACTATCCACCGCCCGTGGACCCCGCTGGTAGTCTGTAGCTATGCCGCAGTAACGAATGTATTAGATGGTAAAATATGAAATTCTATACTTAGTTTGGGAACTAGATAAAGTTATGTATCCTAAATAGATGAAGTTGATTTTGAAACGATTGGACGTAATATGTATTAGTAGTTTAAAAGATATTTAAGAAATAACCAAAGAGAGACCATTAACCCCAGCCTTATGAATTCTAAAACCTTGGAAAAAAATTTAGAAGATGGATCTTTTATATATAGATTTTTTCTTATTACAGAGAAACTAAATAAATTTTAAGTTCTTCAATTTCGACAGAAAACGGCAAAACTTTCTAGAGTCTAGAACACATATCTCTGTCGCGGTGTCTGAGAGCAAGTAATGACCGAATCCCTGCTCCTATCTCGGCGGGCGACAGGTTGATGATGTCTTTATTGTTACGAATGTTTATTGGCGGCGGTGACCTCTAAACATGAGATGGCCCGTCTGCTTGTTTTTCAGCTATTTTTACATTAAAAAAACAGTACAGAACTCTGTTATATCTGACTTCAATCCGATAATTTACTATAATATTTTATGGAAATTATTACCAAGGGAAATTATGGTGGAAGAGGATTTTGTCGAGTAATCAGCAGACACCTCATGATAAATTTGTCATCGTCGAGGTATGTCCGCATGACAAAAGAAATAAGGCCTTTATCTTTATCTCTCTGACACCGACGCTGAACCTGGCTAAAACATTTCACAGCTGATAAAAAGAGAATTATAATTAGCTGGTTGTAACAACTTACCCACGTCGGCGTTCCCGCCTATATATATTATTACGTGGCAGTCTCCAAGAGGAGAGTGAATAGGCTGTTATAAGTTAGTGTGTTTAACATTTTAAACTTCATCACCACTTCCCATCAGGTGAGAGAGAGAAGAGAACAAGGTATACAAGTAAAAAATCCTACCAATATATGTACCGTCGAGATTAAACAGGGTGGTAGAGAACACAACGACCTTGAACAGAAGAGATCTTACTCCATTACTTCGTACGTTGTCCAACTGGATGCCTCCCGAACAGAGGTTGGCTGATAATCGAAGATTGCCACCCATTATACGCTTTATATTGCTAGCATAAACTAAGTTTACAGATATTTGTCGTCTATTCAATGCTGATTCAGGTTTTCAATTTTGAGTCATCAAAAAAGTTTGAAGCAATCATGTAGTTGGTACATGCCACACATGTAGTTGGTATTGTTTGTATACTGCGACCCGATGGATGCATCAGAACTTGGCTCAACGAAATTTCGAAATGACACTACGGTTTAATTTTAAATTAAAGTAGGTAACGTGTTCCTTAGACGACAGTCCACTTAAGATCGACCTCCGCCATGTTTGTTTCTATGAAAGGCAATAGCGTACTCGCAAGATAATAATAAGATTTGGCTCGCCTTGTGAGCCAGGCATTGTAGAACCTTCTGACTAATGGCAAATACGTACTATGTGAAATTTCCATATTATTATTTCTCATTCATATCTCAATATAATAACGCGTGAAAATTAAAAGCTGATTCATGATATAGCCTGTCTTAAAACAGCCTTGTCACGGGCAACCCAATATTTGCTTTTAGTTGCAAATGACTTGCTACTAGAATATAACTTAAAGATTCCCTCGACGATTTCTTGGCTGTAAGCCAATAGTACGAAGGTGAAATTAGTCTGAATTAATCACTGAGTGCATTTTTATCCTCCGTAATGTAGAACATGAATATGACAGTTATTTTATAACAACAAAGTAACATTTGGTTCTGTACGCGTATCCAGCTTAAATCCCAAACACGCTAAATTTTATGATTACTTTTAAGTTAAGGATCCAAAGCTTAAAACTATATGTACGTTACAAATAATGTTGGACTTGATGGAGAGCCGTACAAAGAGGCTCATTGGTGAACCAGATCTGGTCGAAACCAATCTGCAAAGCCTTGAACATGGGCGCAGGGTTGCCCTTTCTATAGGATACATTTTGGAGAGTGTGCGCAGGAATTGTTTGAAATAATTCCCCTATCGTCGTTCCTCCATCGACAACTCGATGTACGGCGAGTATCCATTCTTCCGTAGTGAACGTCCCACCTGTACGGACGGCGCATTTTGCATTCATTATGCGCACTGCAAAGAACTGGAATAACTTGCCCGCGTCGGTGTTCCCGCCTTCTTACAATATGGGAGTCTTCAAAAGGAGAGTGAATATGCTCTTATAAGTTAGTGCGTTCAACATCTTACACTTCATCACCACTTTCCATCAGGTTGGATTGCTGTTAATCATTTACTTATTCTATATAAGAAAAGTAAAATCTCTGCTCGCTTATGCTCTGTCTCATATCCTGTAATATGAAATTAGTTATTAATATGTTGGCAAAGCCAGATGATATTCGATTCCGCATGTTAAGTAGATAAAGTCCGGATATAAGTAGATGAATTTACGTATAACGGGACGGGTCAATCATATATGTATATCGTAGTTCATTGAGGCGATAATAAAATTCTAATTAAGGTTATTACACGATATAACTTCAATTGTGTCTTGATATTTTCATTGTCTTTAAGGAGCGTGTGATACGTGAGCTGTTACCCCCTAGGGTTTAAGGAGGTCGAGAAATTTTTTGCTATATTCTGTTTTAAAAAGATAAGATGCGGGTCGGAATAACGTAATAATAATACTAAGAGATTCCCTAATGGGCAAATTTAGAATGGGTTTCGAAGATCCAATAGCATGATTCAAAAGGTAGTATAGCGCCATCTTATTTCACGGTTAAAAAACTACGTTTGACTTATGTACATACTTCCATTAAGAAAGCCTGCCTTCAGTATAATCTCGTATAGTATTTTGACCAACGTATGATGAGCAGCATAGTTGCATTTATCGTTCAAAGAATCCTCCTAACTATAGCCAAATATATAAATATATCTATTTTCTTATGGCCAACTATTCGAATGTCTATCATGGGAAAAGAAATTCTTGTCGTGATACTTACCTAGGATGTATGTGTTAAGTTCGAGCATCTAACAAACCGCGTGCACAACTTTTTCAAAGAAATATTTGCGTAAAATGTTTTTGAAAGAACAAGAGGTTTTTCATGATTTAATTCACTTCCATTTGGGACTGCCCAACTTTTTAAATTATGCAACCGAGACACTCAAGTTATTAAAAAAGTGAAGAAAAAATTGTCTGACTTTTATTTGATAGAAACATTTTGTAAGTTTTAGATTTGAATGCGTTAAATGTTCAATTAACTTCTTTTTGGTCACTGATCTCTGTGAAATATGAAATATAATATGAAGGTGTGGTTGAGGTAAATAGTTTACATACTGAATTAAATTAGAGAGATTGGTGTGATTTTGTGATTTTTATTCCAATAGCTAAAAATAATATATAAGCCAATTGTAATTAATAACCGCTGTCCATAAACATCCATAATATTAGAAATGCCACCGACAGAATATCGGGCAAAAAGAAGGTTGGAACTCCATACATCAATACATATAATAAAATTATACCTGATCGTTTTTTGTATACGAAGGATATATGAGAAAAACTATTATTAGGTGCCTTAACTAACACAATAGAATTAAAAAAATTGTTGTTAGAATTATTGTCTGTTTGTCTGCGCGTTTCTGCGCGCTAATGTCTGAAACTTAACCGATTTCGTTAAGGTATTCTCTAATGTATTGCAGTAAGTATCACTTAAGATTTAAACCTTTTTTCATACACCGAAATCCACCTTGTGAATCACACTATATATTTGGTCAAAGCCACATGAAAATAGGTGTAGTATTTTTTTAATTGTCTCGGTGAGTGAAGTACCTTTCAGATAGTTCTTCTAAATTTTTATATTATAATTTAAGATTAGGCACAAGATTTTGCTAACAATATTTTACAAATGGATTTCTGAACAGAGCTTCGCTTTTTCATTTGTTCAACATTTCAAAGATAAATATTTGAAGGTAAAATTTTATCATAACAACACAGTGATAAGCTAGTAACACAGTGATAAGTAGTTAAGTGAATTTTAATAATATTTTTGTAGTAAAATTATATGAAGCTTTGTTTAATCTGTGGTCAGGCTGATCGCTCGTCAATAGTATTACTTATGTATGGGCTGATAAATCGATAATAGAAAAACTAATTTTATATTTTAAAACAAATTAATTCCATTTAATCTGTTGAGTTTTTGAAAGTTTTTAGTCCGTAAATCAATTTTAAAAAGCTTTTTATCATGTAGATTTTTAGGCTAAAAATGAATTTCGTAGGCTTTCGAGTAATGAGTTGAGTTTTATGTTTTAATGGTCAAGTACCAACCAGTGTCTTCAGAATAATTTCGATGCCAGATCCCAAGGCATATTTTAGTGAATTAAGTAAAAAATTACAATTGTGTACTAGTGTTATAGAATAAATATTTTCCGAATTTAAAAATA
The DNA here is from genome assembly GCA_003671415.1 of Megathymus violae. NCBI lineage: Eukaryota > Metazoa > Arthropoda > Insecta > Lepidoptera > Hesperiidae > Megathymus > Megathymus violae. The sequence goes on along the minus strand of PDGT01000030.1, from coordinate 1,746,445 downwards.
TACTTTATTGAAAATGGATATTTTAATATGTGTGTAATAAATATATTATAAGATATTGATAAAATTTGGTCATAATTTAAATTACAGTTTTATTAACGTGCTCTTTGAGTATGTGGATGAAAATTATATAGAAAAAAATATATAAATCACATATTAGTTTCTCAGGCCTACGCGAAAATAATGGAGTAGTTTGGCGAAATATGCTTCTTTAGTATGGATCGTAGTATACTTTACCGTGTTGTCAGAATCCTTAACAATCAACGAGTCAACGACCCTTAATGAAGATAAAACGAATTGTAATTCGGACATCAAACTGTGTCAGAATTGTATTGATCTTGTTGTGTCAATTTGATAATTACGAGCTTTGACACTATGCTATATAAGCTATGATGTTGAAAGTAAGTGACCTATCTGGAGTTTACTTGACCTGATTTCGCAGGCCTGGAATTTTAGGTCAATATAAGTCTAGAAAAATAGTAATATTCCCGGACTAATATACTCTCCGTATCGAATATGGGCGAAAATTGGACGTGGAAACTTGTGTCCAAGCCGACCCTACTTATACTTGTAGGGCTTCCCTGCTGGAAGTGCACTCTGCTGAATTGGTCACGCAATATCACCAAGTGATTTCTCTTGAAAGCTATTAATCTTAAATCTCTCTATAATGTTCTCAAACGGATGTATAGTCTTCCAACTAGTGGCAATATTCTATACATTATAACACAAAAAATAATTAAAAGAAGGAAATTAATAAGCCATTCAAAATTTCTTCTTAAGTATGTTTTTTATTACGAAGTGTTCAAAGGATCCATATGTATATCAGTCTTTAGAAGTCTACATCTTGACATATACTTCTCCTGACTTGAGTCATTGTGGCCAGCTCTGAATTCTCTGAATTCAGCTGATACCCTTTATTTTTATCAAGTTCTCAGTCTTCCTGTTCGGAGAGACGTCCTGTTCTTCATTTGCCATTCGGGGACATTTAACGAATATTGGTCCTTCGAGGTGAACTGCAAAACATGTGAAATAAATAAAACATAACTGTTAAGCAAAAGTAACTAAATACAACTATTTGTTAAAATATAAACTTGGTTATACTTTGGCTTTTCAATTAACACGTATCAACACGTTACAAATACATTAAGCTTTCCAGTTAAAACGTTAAATTACTTAACATTGATTGTAGCGAAACGTGTGATTAATTGCTTTTCAAATTAATGACATGACCGTATTATAAATATAAAGATCGCTATTGGCAAAAAAATCTTGAGTGCTCTGGACTTCGAAAGATAAATTAATTGTCCAGTATCGTTGTTATCGTGACATAGCAGTAGTACAGCGTGTCAGGAGCCATAGGGCCATAAGACCATCTGAAATTTAATCTTCCTTTTCAGTATGCCCCAGACATTCTTACATACGAGGAAAGGCTTAGTGCAGCGTGTATATTGTAATCATGAAATGTAGACACTGAAAAACAAAACTATGAATATTTTGTTAGTATCTCGACAATAGCCCCAATTGCGGAGAAAGAAACACCAAAATTGCTGAGAATACTAGATATATTAATAAAAAAGACGCATTACAAATTGTGTGAGCAAATCATGAAGCAATTTAATTTCATTTCATTGATAAATTTGGTTTGTTAAAATATGGTTCGAATAATTGAATCATGAATATATTAGCCAAATACTGAATTACATATCTAATAAACTGGTCACGTCTAAGCCGAGCTCGCGTGGGAATAAATTCCGTGTTGTAAATGTTTCCAAAATTTTTTTATTTCCTAAGGATAGGATTTAAAATTTTCATTTTGGTTATCGCGTGAGTTCTCGTTTCACTCTAGAATACAGGCGGTAATTAGCAAGGTAATAAACATAAGTTGAAGAATGAAAGCGCTCGATTATTTTTTTACCAGAAGCTATCATCCGTCAAATTCCCGAAGGCCCGAAGAAGTCCGAAATTGCTTTACTCGGTCGATAAAACACTATCGATAGAAGCGATTGGAACCTGAGCGCATCACACTTATTTATCATCTTTTAAACTAACTAATCTAGAAATATAACCGTTACTCAATCTGTATGCATGAATGCAGTATTTAAGATAATAGAACGTTGCATGTTGTGTTACCTAAGAAAATGCTCTTTACATTTCTTATTATCTATTATAGTCTATCTGCATTTGTATGGCTGGCTATTGCAACTCTTTTGTGAATAACACTAATTCTTTTTGCTGGCTCTCGTTCGGTGAAGCAAAGCGTGGTAAGTTGATTTACTACTTTATTGATGTTTACTTATAAGTCTTAGTTCTAAGGACTTACGTTAGTTTTATCTCCCCGATTAATATTTTTGTTTATTTCTTTAAGTTGTGATTTCAGCTCACTTCAAAATTACCGAGTTTTCTCGATACGCAGATAGGGATAGATACGTACCTAGTTTTAATTTTTACAATTAATTTTCTGTTGGTTTATAAAAAATTGTAACATAGCGGAAATCAAATATTATCTTTAGAGTTGTCATAGCGAACTGTATTCAAATACATATTACATGAAATCTTTTCGTTTCGATAACAGATAAAAACAAAAAGCTCATAAGAGTTAACGATGTCCTCATAAATATAAAAGCCGTCTTCTACCTCCACCAGCATATAAAGGTGCACTACGTTTATTATTTGGAGAAAAAGACGTTAAAGACCGCCCCGTGGGTAAGGAGCCTTAAGATACGCAAGCTCTGCTGATGTCGACAATTCTAGGAGATCTCTTAGTCTGCAGGGTATTTATGTTACGGGTTTAATTGCCTGCTATAAATAGTAAAAGATACTCAAAAAATCTTTGGTTGTTAAATAATATGTATAAATCATTGACATTTCTTATATGAAGTGCAGCGACGTCATGCTAATTTCCATAACACTCGTCCGTGATGTTTCGCCACTTGGACAATGCAACAGTTAAGTTGTACAACCGCATAGCTGTTACATGCGGGATTTGTTCATTCGTTATAAAAAGCCCAGTACAATATCTATGTGAATATTATGTTAAATTTGACGTAAGCGAATTCCATACCAAATACTTCAAACAATGTTTTTTAAGCTCTCGGAACGGGTATGCAAAATCAGGCGTAATTAAACAAGGTTAGATTGTTTTCAATTACGAAGTTTCATTTAGGATTAATATCAGCGTAGTTTTCAAATATTAATAAAATATACATTTGTTAACTTACTATGAATTACAACAATTTTGACGGCGATTGATATGATGTTAGTTACTTCAATAAGGGTAAAAAGATAGGTTTGTACGTCGGAGTGGAACTGTTTATCCTTGAAATCGCTGTAGAGTCAATTTTTCCTAATTCTTTTGCGAATACAAAAAAAAAACAGATCACATCTGAGCGGAGCTCGCGTGAGAAAGGATTCCGTGATGTAAATGTTTCCAAGATTTTTCTATTTCTTGAGGATCTTTTAAGATTTAAAATTCTATAATTGGTTTTCGTGTGAGTTTTCGTTTCTTTTTAGATAAAAGGTGGTAGTGGGAAATAAATTTAACGTGGAAGAATGAAGGCCCTGGAATTCTTATTTTTTTACCAGAAGCTACCATCCATCAAATTCCCGAAGTCCCGAAGGAGGCCCAAATTGTAGAGTCAATTTACTTTGGTTCTTTTGTGAATTTAAAAGTAACTTTTATATACAATAAGCAACATCCACTCTTCCTTCATCGCACAATCGACTAAAGAATAAAATTCTGTCTGCATCAATTTGATTCTCATTCTCCATGGTCTAATTTTTAGTGATTTCTTTCGAACGAGTTTCCTTCTGAAGTACCCCATGGTATTACGACCAAAACGTGAAGTTTTGGAGAAGGTGTAATAGGTAATCCTGGGTCAACTTTGTTTTGGTGACTGTCGTGTTTCCCATGTTCATACATGATGGTGATGGACCGTGTAAAAAATATATTTACATTAATACGACTTAGTATTTTGTGAGTTGGTGCAATACTTTGGTTTAACGTAATGTATGTCTTAAAGACAGAAGGTTAACGTTTACTTTGGAATCTATACCATCGTGCATTCAAGTTGGCAGATTCTTATGTAAAATATTATTAAAAATAAAATTTAAATGTTCTATTGGCACCTATATTCTATAATTACTTATTGATTATTCTACAATTAATCATTGCAGCGAGTTTTGATTTGTTTGTGTAATAAAATTTTGTTTCATTAAAAATAATAAAAAAAAATTTAAGTCTGATTTATTACCATTTTATTATTAGTTTTTATTGATACCACTAGATGCTTTAAATGCGAACCTTGCTTTTTGTTGTACTTTTTTAAGCTTCGCTTTTTTTTATTAAATTTCTAGGTTCAAATTCACCTACCTACGGTACAAGTGATGCGTTGTCGGCCAAGGAATGAGAGTAAAGAAATAAGTTCTTATTGGCTCTCAAGCCCCCAGCCGGAACACGAGGAGTCATTTGGCCGCTGACTCCAGCAGGATTGTGGTGGCTAGACAGGCAGGCTTCACGGAAAGATAATAATATCAGTTATAATATTAATGGCTTAAAAATAATATTGATATTATAATCCTTACTCGAAGTCTGTCCACCTAGCAGGGTGGCTTCTGTCGCCTCTTAAGGCAACTTTTTCTGCCATAGGATTGGGGGGAGTATTCTAGGCCTCACCAATACGGCAAAAAACTTACGTAACTATCTTAAAAATACTAATTTTATAGGAAACGAAACGAAACGAAAATATTTGTGGATGATTATATGTATTCACAACAGGGAATCCTATCTTGATAGTTTAAAAAAATATTGCTTGTGCCAACAATTTTAAGGTTCAAGATCCATGACGGTACCCGGAGAAACGAAATAATACAATCTGATATTTTATATGAAACCGTCGGAGTGATATTTCGAGACCTATCCATCATACCTGAAACGTGTAAGGGAATTCACTCGGATTATTTGATGTTACGTTGGGAAAATGTTGGGTTTCATAATACCGTCTTTGATTTTTTTTTGCTTTTGTTTCTCTTAGCCGAATGGGTTCGATTGAGGTTATCTTGACTGAAGCATAATTCATTTATACTACGCACATGATTTAATAAAATACAATTATATCCAGGATTCTCTCGAACCCCAGTTGCGAGAAACCGACTTTCATACCAGTAGGCTACCATTGATTTTTTAGTTTTTGCTTCATAAAATTGGCTGAGAAATATAAACTGTCTTTATTACATCAAGGTATATAAAAATAATAAACAAATGAAGTAAATAATAAAATTTAGTAGGTTTCCAAACTGTAAAATCTATTTAAATACATATATATATATTGTGAGTTAGTTGATCAATATGAGAAAACAAACAAGAAACAAAGCGACAAAACATAATTATTTCTATGGGGGAGAACTTATCTGAAGCGCCATTTAACATGAGGGTAAGAATCACAGTTTGTATTCAATTATTCTCAATGTACATGTATTATATTTATTCCTTGAGGTTTATGAATAGTTTATTTATTCATAGACTATATAAGTAGCAGCAAAGTTTATTTAAACGCAATATTGACTTTCAAGGTAATCTCAAGACAATTAATTTATTTGTGATAGACGTCGTACTGAAACCTTTTTTTTTTTTGTCGCAGGGGAATCCATTTACGGATGATATCCAGGACGCTCGGGTGGCAGTCCTAGACCTATGTCGGACTCCGCACTTTGGGAGTGCAATACCGTACTAAACCCCTGCGGGAGCCTTCAGCCGCTTTAATTGGAGGGTCCCGGATCTGCAGGCAAC
>PDGT01000030.1:1712441-1739823 GCA_003671415.1 Megathymus violae | reverse complement strand
CACTCGCCGCCTTCACGACCTTCGGTCCCACCATCGCGAAATGTGGGCCGAAGGTCCACCCTCCGTCCAGGATGAGCCGGAGATATTTCATTTGGGGGCTCATCCTGACTCTCCCCTCTCCGATCTGAAGGGCAGCCCCCGGTTGAGGTCCCTTACGGCCGGTCCCGCGGAAGAGCAGGGCTTCGGTCTTGTCAACTTGTCGTACTAAAACCATGGTTTAAGAAGTTGCAGCGATCCCCTTTGTTTGTTGTCTGTGAGAAAGTCGATGTCGTCTACGCATTACGTCATTACTGCAGGGGTGTCACTTGAAGTAAAATAATATTATAACTAAATAAATATTTATAATGTTTGTTAGACGTATAATTTCAAAGTTCGCTTATCCTAACCGTTCTTCCCCGAAGAATGCCGCTTATAGTTCGGGTGAAGATGAAGTTCTAAACGTCACAGTACATAATATATAATTGAACATACACATACATACATATTCTTGCCGATGTTTAATACCCTCTGACTTGTGCCGTCATGCAGTCATTCTTCTAAGCCACAATTGCGCTGTAATAGAACCTTCTAGTTGGAACATCATTAATAATTATATTCATAATTAAAGATACAAGAAAGAAACAATTCTAAATACAATCCTTGTACGTTTAAAATAACAATACATACAATGACGACTGTAGTGACGCTGCCTGCCGAGCGAAGGGGTCCCGGCTTCGATTTCCGGCCGAGGCAGGCAATGTTTGTTCTCGGGTCATGGGTGTTTGTGATGTCATGTATATTTACGCTCCCAAAAACACAGGGAATTCTAGTGCGGGGCTGTGTGTAAACGTCTAAAAGATATATATATATATATATGCTAGAGGTATTCAATGAAAAAGTTTTTTTTTTACAATGAGTTCTATAAACTTAGTTTGTAGGTTTCAGATTCGTTTCAGGATTTTTGAACGACCCCGAAATTACCGGAAACCCATCTTTCCAAAGGCATGTCCATACTATTTTTAGTTAAATATATATTGGCATAAGTAAGAGATTTTCTAAGCATAAACGAATTAAAAATAGTTCAAAATGTCTAAGCGCATTTCCACATACAGGAGATAAAATTCTAAGCACAACAATTCGTAGAATAAAATCAATGGCCGGTCATTTCCAGTTCACTTTTAATTAAAAATGAGACTGTTACTTCCAGCTCTGGAAACAAAAGAGAACACACTGATGATTTCTTGAAAGCATTCATATAAAACTGAACGCTATTTCTTTTAAGCAAGAAAACTAGGTTATATTGTATAAAATGTCCTTCCATGTTCTACGAGAATCTTTAGCCGAGTTGAAATATGGCTGTGGTTCTTTTTAGCCAGTTTGTTTTAAGTTATCCCCGTGTTACATGTCAATTTAAAAATTATTGAAGATGAAATTTTAGGGGTTCTTGTCACGATTTGTGTTTCGGCGAACGCATCTTTCTTAATGCTTCGTTTAATTGTTCCATCTAAGGTTGGCTGATATTTGAAACAGTTAGTTTTTTTCCCTATTAACAACAACTCTTTTTTTTTCAATATGATGTTTGTTTTATACGCGGTATGTTAACGTCCGCTCTACTTGTATTACGTATTTCACAACCAAAATGGACGAGACAAGAGGGAGCAATTACGAGGAATCCTTTCCTTCCATTGCGTCAAGTTTTTTATCCTGGTTCCGAATGTATTTGGATTCTTATCACGTTCCAGCGCGGCGACCCAGATGCTACATTAATTATTGGTCAGTCTGTAGTTTTACTACACAAAGCGTTCGTTTTTCAGATTTCATAGAGACATAAATAAAGTTGGAAAACTGTCAGTTCAATTCAGTTTTATTTTATATATCATAGGTCACTTATAAACGTTTGCTTCATTAATTTTCAAAAGGCGTTGAAATCGCAAATGAAGAAAAAAACTCTCTTGCTCTCTCACTTAACTCTTTCGGAAAGAAACAGTTTTGTCTATAATATAGATCGCCTGATCATCTTCCAATTTTATATCAATAGTCAGCTAACTAGTAGGTGGCCTATTTGATGGTAGTGATCGTCACAGAAGGCCATCCGTAATACCACAATTATCACTGATGCACTGTCGACAAAGTTTGAGGCATTTTTTTGACATCCGTTTTTTAGCTGACTGTCGTGTCAATTATAATGTTTATAAGTATGCTATTTGGGTCTGAGAATCGTTTTATGTGAGAATAGCTTTTCCAGACATTGATTGTAGACAGTTTTGTCCCGTTTCTATGTATTATATCTCCAAAATGATTTTGTCTTGTTCCTACAGTTCTTTTGCCGTTGTACGGGAACCATATTTGTAAATTGCAAAGGGAGTAATTTCAAAACGATTTTTGAGCATGGCAATACATTCGTGTTGAAATAGAATTGCAATTCTATCTTTATTTAATTCGTATGATACATGGTCATTTAATACAAGAGTTCCTATTAATAATTCGTTATTATCAGTATGACGATTTGTACTGTGGTCGATAATTAGAATTACAATAATCGTTTTTACAATAAAGTTCCAAAGTTGATACGTGAGTTGCCCATAGGATCTTTTCAGCGACGCATTAAAATACAGATTATAAGCAAAGCATATTATAGTATAGATGAATACATATATTAATGACAAGGACGCCTGGAAATAATAGTGTCGAAACCAGTTCCGCACAGGTTTAAACTTTTGTATTTACCATGTGTTGTTTAAAAGATGTGGTGAGGAGTTCTTTCGCCGTTTCTTCTCCTCAATGTTAAAGCACCTTTTCGAAACGGTATTGCTATGTAAGTGTATTTACAGAATACCTACATGATTAAATGATTTTGAATTTGAATTACAATTAAATCTATTATAACGATAACGAATCGATAATGATACGAAGCACTTATTACTAGACAAGGTTGCCGTTGGTACTTGAATAGATAAAGCTGTTGGAAAAATAGTTGAATCGCTTTCGTGCTTCGGAGTGCGCTGTAAACTGTCTGTACTGGGCGTTTTTACATTCGAATGCAAACGTTAAATTACGTCGAAAATCTTAAGCTGCATGAGTACTATCAACATTTGCGTTGTCCATTAACTTCTTCACCAACCGGCGCTAGAGAGGTGCCCGTAGACTTCACGCACCAAACCTCGCCAATTATAAAAGAGCAGTCAGCTGTGCGTCGCTAATAGATTAAAGCCATTTGAAAATTTCCCTAATGATTCAACTGTGTCCCAATTGTAGTGGGTAAATGTAAAATTTTTGCGGGAAGACACCAACAAAATACTTATGTGATGAAAGTAAAAAAGATATATAAGGGGCAGTCAAATGGAAAGTTATTTTGGCTATTTAAATTCCTTGGACCGTTACTCACGGGACCGTAATGTGAAGATATAACAATTCCTTCAATACGCCTCGTCTGTTTTTAATCAAAAGCTGCCCGAACAAAAGTATAAGAGCTTAGGATTTCTATCATTATATGTTAATATCAAAGCATTTGCAGAATGGACCTTTTGAGCTTTCTTTTTTAATCTGTTATGCTCAGTACAAGATTTAAGGGTTTAGGGTGATTTCTCCATCATTATCAACATCCTCATCCGTATCCATCTACCCAAATTGACCTGCTTGTGCACTACAAACTGAACGCTGAACAACGGATGAAGTAATGGCCAGGTCACTCCTTTTGGACGTCGCTGTGCTATGTGGTACCGACGATGCTCGCGCATAGTGATAACAGTCTTTACCAACCTGGCAGGTAGCCATTCCTCTAGAATCCAAAAGTAGAAATTTGTTAAAATGTTTCGCAAATATTTTATATCTATGAACACCTAACTACCTAAAGAAGTACCTAAAAAACAATTTCTAAATTATAGCAAAATTTTTTTTTTGCATAGGAGCAATCAGATCAACTGTTGGCAAATCAAATTCACAATCAACCATGGACATTACATGGCCAATAACCACATTATTAGTTGTCCTGCCTTAGATGTTCTGTACAAATAATATATATTACCTTAGACATACCTCTCACCCTACCATTTAGTCCAAAATGCATGTTGACTGGAAGAGAGTCCTCTCAAACTTTACAGGCAACAACATGTTGAGGTAGTACGAGTAGCTGCTCATTAAAAGTATAGAATATTATCGTTTTAATCCTACTGCCCAACCTTATGTTACAACGTTATGTTATTTAACCGTGTCGTCCAACCTTATGTTGCAATGTTATATTGTTTCACTCTACCGCCAACCTTATGTTGCGATGTTATGTTGTTTAACCGTACTGTCCAACCTTATGTTGCAATGTTATGTTATTTCGCCGTCTCGTCAACTCAAATAGCAATGTTATGTTGTTTAACTCTACCGTCCAACCTTATGTTGCTTTTGTTGCTTTTGTGTGATATAAAGATTGTTTTGAACGATGTTTTCCTTCAAATCTTTGTAACATAACAGTGTGCGGAGGGAGTACATATAAATGAAGCGCTAACTGTTTAAAAGTCATAGTATAATTAGAATAAACAATGTATTTCGATTAAACAATCGAAATACATTCTGATTGGTTTTATAGCATTATTTATAAATATTATTTAGTGCAAGGAATTCAGTGAGCGATTTGAAACCGCTGCTGATGCTGAATTTCTGTTATCAGACAGCACTCGCGGTCATTGATTAGTAATTAAATTTTGAATGTTCGACGACGAACATACCTTCGATCGCTTTTTTGTATTTCTATTCAAATTACGACATATATCAAAAAACAAAGCGTATATTTCTAGGGGTATATACACACTCTTCGTTGATCACTGCTTCCATTGAATGCCGATAAAATAACTTTTTTATTGATAAAATTACCTATGAATGCCGCGGTAATTTTTAAGATTGTGGTGGATATTAAGTAAGACTGTTTGTTACCGCTTCATTGCGTGTACTCGTTGATTGTTAGCTTTGTATGTAGTTAGCCATAAAGTAGAACGTTGTTCCAGATGACGAGTTCGGAGAGAAATCGGTGTCGGTTCTGCTGGACGGTGAGGAGTCGGAGATGATTTTCATTGACCATCCCAGCACGGAGATGTCGGTAAGGAAATTAATTGTTTAAAGCTAAAAAGTCAGAAGGAACCCTCGTCCAAAGAATCACTCGTGCTCAAGTCAACTTCGTCTGCTCATGGAGCATTCGGCTAACAGACGGGAATCCTTTCTTCTGATGAAGTACCTGTAACCTCGGTTTATACCTCAAAATTCATATATTGACACTTCGCACTAAGATACCCTGTGGTATTGACGTGATTGACTGGGCTATGGAGTTATTAGAAGAGGTATCTCTATGCCCTCTATAGCCCAGAACAAGCCAATAGTTTTGAAGCAGATAAAAAAATCGTTTGTTATAAATCAATTGATAAAATCATTTTTTTCACTTCATTGAGCCATTATTTTGCCTCTGAATCATATTTAATTTGTCAAAAAAACGATGTTCTTTGAACGGTAGCCGACATCACAGAATCAATAATTCAAACACAGTCTTTGCGAATCTTCATCTCATTTGACACAAAGAGAAATTGTATCGACAAATAATAATATTGTTTTCTTTATGTGATATTCAAATCGTTCATTCTTAGAAAAATGACAGTAGAAAAGATATTAATTAGTTTTGTATTACGCTGTTTGTTTTATTAACGTTTACAAAACAAAGTAAACAAGGAATAATAAACAAGTTTACTTAATAAAAATTCTCCGAAAGATTATTTATTTAAATTCTTGCTTTGGACCTTTTTGTGATTAAACTCGTTAGGATCGGTTTTGTAAAGAAAATAATGTTCTAATTATTTACCAGCGAGTCGCAATAAGCCCCAAGCATCAGTTCGAATCCCTAATGGTTTGTATCGAAAAATAAAATTTAATATAACTTGTTTTAATCAGGCTATTCAAAAATGCGTTCACAATTGCTATCTGTAGATTCTCAAAGAGCCATAGAGAACTCTTTGCATACCTACTCTGTGAACGCATCTATATATAATTATTGTATCTGTGATTACACTTAAGAGTGCGATAGTAGTTAGAAATTTCAAAAACACCAAAAGTAGACTGATGTTTTTCGTTTTCTCATATCATCCCCAATTTCCCAAAACTTACCGAGGGATGAGACTTCCGTCACCGGCAGTCGAATTAAAAAAAGATATTATATCATAATCTGTAAATTGTTAAATGTGTCCACCGATATTTTCGACATTCTGCAGTTTTATACCTATAGGGATATTCTTTATATTTGAAAAGTAAAATATCCGCTTTTATATAGATATTCTGTTAAAATTAGAACCGACGATCTAATGCGTTTAAAAACACTAATAAAAAATTTGACGGTCCATCATCGTTTCTTTAGGGATAGGGTTTATTTCTGTACGGAGATCTAAAAACTATTTCATCGTACAGGTCGAGAACTGTCTCTCAACGTACGAGCCGCACGCCTGCGTCGTGGTATACTCCGTCGTGGCCAAGAGTTCCTTCACGAGGGCCCATGAGTTGCTGTCGTACTTAGCGCGGGAACAGTTCACCGTGGAACGGACTGTTGTGCTGGTGGGGAACAAAGCCGATTTAGCGAGAGCGAGACAGGTTTCAACTAACGGTAATTTGTTTTACATTTTATTACATACTATTCGATACAACAGATCAACTTATCGTAGTCCAATTCTTTTGATATCGATAGGAAACCCGGCACCATCTAGACGCTAAAGACGCAAGGTTATCACTTGATACAAAATAACATTAAAGCAGATAGTTAAATGTTGGTATAATTTTGCAATGCGACTATCGAGTGTGTGAAAGATTGTTTGGCTATGAAAATAGTGTCATCTAAATAAAAGCTCGATAAGAAACAATCTTTTTTCTTTCTTCGCGGTTATTTGGCATTGAATCATCTTTTCTTCTCAGAAAAATCAGAGTTAATTAAGCCATACATCATACAGCATAAATGTGAATTATCTAATGAACGGGCACTGCACTTAATACAAGGTTTTGTGTAATGATATCTATATTGTTATTTGCGAAGTGTTAGAAGTGTAAAGCTACCTCCCCTACTCTTGATGCATCCAGTTGAACATCGAACGAAATAATGGTGCTAAGTCTCTGTTTTTAATTCTAAAAATAAATTAAAAAGAGCTTACGTGTGTTTGACCAATTTAATCCAGGGGCTAGTGTTAAACCCAATTTAATCCAGACCACTATCACCAACACTAAAATAGCATTTTTGAGCAATTTTAAGCATTTTTAAATGTTATAGTTATCATCCTTCTAAATTAGGTGCTGAAGGATCAGTTAACATCTTCTTTCTAGGCGTGCAACTTGGTATTCCGGCTGTGTATGGACCATGAAGATCAATTACCATCACGTGTAACGCTGAACTTTATTCCAAAAATCTCTCACTCAACTCCCCTCTGACATGATAACCCCTACAATTCCTGTCAATAGATAAAACAGCCCTAAGGAATTCCCATGATGCCTCTCAATTCCTTGATTTTATAATGATGTATAATCTCTCACTAATTTTCCAACAGAAGGAAAAGCGCTAGCTACGACTAAGGACTGCAAGTTCATTGAGACATCGTCAGGCATCCAGCATAACGTGGACGAGCTGTTAGTGGGCATCCTCAAACAGATACGACTCAAGGAGAACCGGGATAAAAAGCAAGCCAAGAAAGTAGGGAAGCAGGTAATTTTAATTCAGTAACTATCCGATTTAGGTGTTGACCTTCCTAAGTGAGGGGTCTCATGTTCAATTCCTGGTCGAGCAGACGTTTATTTAAGTGAGAGATAAATTATTGTTCTCGGTTTGTGGGTGTTTGTGATGTCTTATTTATGTATGCCCATACCATCGGCAATACAGGGGATTCCTGGTGTGGAGTTGTAACCGTCTTTTTTATTCATACCTTGCCAATTTATGTAAGCATAAAAAGCAACATGATGACAATCGAAAAAAGGTACGAAACCAAAAGTTGCTAAAAGCTGAAGTAGAATAGAATCACTGACAGTACTTTTTTAAGAAAATTTAACAGGAAACTAAGTATACTTGGGAGATGCTTATACATTAACTAAGGATAAAAAAACGTCTGAAAAAGTGATCAAATGACGTGATCAAAAACTTGTAAAGACTTTCATACTCAAAGAAAAAATATAGGTTAGAAGCGCTGCAACCGAGTTAAAAAAAAAAATATCATAAGTCGTCAAAGAAACATCACGAATTCATTCTATTGGCGGTACCTACTGCGGAGTAGGTGTAATCGTAATTGAGAAGGCTTGGAGTATACTTAACCACTCTGCTTCATAAGATTGGAAGAGATGATACCGACCAAACCAAATGTTAGAGCATCTTATCTTATTCGAAAGCAACGACAGTTAACGATAATACTCGGGAATGCCAAGATTTTTTTCTAGCTGTCACCAACTGAACCTGATAAATTACGTTCAGAGTAAGCTCAGGTTGTAAACGTTGCAATATCATTTAATCAACGGCAAATCTAAACTTCATCTCCTTGTCCACAGGAATCAAAACCGTCAAAAATGGCGAGCTCCCGCACTCACATCTCGCTCAGCATAGCGCGGGAACTATTGCAAAAGATCTGCATCAACGACATCTCTAAATCTAAATCGTGCGAAAATCTGCACGTGCTGTAAATTTTCACAAGTACGAGAATGTATGTAGGAAAACTATGATCTCTGTTGACTAGTCTTTTTTCAAGGTTGCCCTTACAAGATCTATGATCTATGGCTATCCTTAACGTTGCTGAAGGTAACTTATTTTTATTTTTTACCATGTACTAAATCAATTCATTATTCATGAGTATCGCTACAATAACTCCATGTTTACTGTAAAGTGTGTTTAAAATGGTAATGTTTATTATTTCTGAAGAATATTCAACTTTATGAAAATGTAAATCTCATGCAAGTCTCAGAATGGATGGGTCTAAATTTTTTGGGCAACCAGGTAAGAACTCCTTTCGCAAAGTTTCACTTAAGATTAAGCCAGAAAAAATTGGTGTTCGAGTCTTGTGCACAAAGCTTGTTTTGGTCGATACAACGGTCTCATATTTTGTTGCTAAGGATTTCACAATTTATGTAACAAAATTATATTTTTTTTGTAGATTTAGGGTGAGGACAAAAGATTAGCTGTATTGACGTTTTTGATGTCGGCTCATCACTTTATCAACAATGCCTGTTAGAATACGATCAATCATTACTTTATCTTATATCTTGTAGTTGCCCAGCTTTCTTGATAATCACCGTAGATGTCCAGTATATTAGACAAATTACCTAAGCTGGTACCGATGCCTAACGAATTCTGGCCGCGATCGATACAGAGAATAAACACATTGCTATTATTATGTATACCACTTGCCATAATAAATATTTATTTCGTTATAACACTTCAGTGCCTTGTGATAATCCTGTCGAAATAACGCAGTGACTAGACAGCCTCTTCTTTTTCTGACAACGAAGGCAATTTTCTGTGGCTTACAGTATGGTGGAAGTTAAACTAACAAAAGGGCTTCATTGGCATTTCGTTTGAAATAGCATCGGCAATGCAGACATATCTATTTCCAACTTCAAACAGAACTTTAATCTCGCTTAAGGTCTTCGCGGGAGTAAAAGATACAGCGCCATATTTCTATCTCTTAAAAATACTCTAAGTAACAAATTATTGTACCTTACTTCAAAGAGGGTTAGCAACTTTGATTTTTCCACAAATTAATAAACAGAACGGCCACCTGAGAAGTAGATTGTCGCTTTGATTGCCAAGAACGTAACGAGAAACACGCTTGTTGCTCACGTTTCGACACTGAAATCGAAACATGTTCAAAGCATTTCACTTTTAATTCTAGAAGGAAGGTGGTAACTAGTGAGGTAGGTCAAGATCTCTACCAATGGGCAACAAAGCTTTACTGTAACCAAAGGATGTGCCTGATGCTATGAGCTCGTTTCGTTTAGCAAAGTGCACCATATCAAGTGGATGGTGGCATGGCATCAACACTTAACATCTCGTCGCAAGCGATTCATAAATAGATGTTTGCTATGATGCGATGATTTTAGACCTCTTGTTTAGAAGGTAACTAGGGTCTGTATCAACGATCATGCTGTCAGTAATCAAGCATGGCAATAGGGTTGCTCCTGCCGGGATAGCTATCATATTCCACATATCAGCAGTTTTTCAACGTATGTCGGCCGGTGGCAATGGCAGAGAGTCAGCCGAGACTCAAAGCTATTTGAACAAACTCTTATACTCAAAGAATTCAATCACAGAAATGAAGTTAGCTCTTTCTGTTCTTAAGAGTCCTTCAAATGAATCGACATTGAAAATGGCTTTCTGTGGAGTTGATGTAGTTTATTGTTTCAAATCAAACTCTTTCATATTACTTACTAAATTAAAACTTAAATCAATCGAAATTGCAGTGAAAGTATGAAAGACATAATTCTTTTTCTGAATCTCTCGATTTTCGTGCCATTTGTAAGTGCTTGATCTAATGAAGAAACTTCGAACGCATTCGGGAATTGGTGAGTCCTAGTGACAATTTTAATTTAAATGAAAATAGCCGACAAAGGAGCAAAAGAGCCCTGTGGTAAATGGTCACCATAAAAATATCCCTAATGCACTGTCGGCTAAGATAAAAGAAGAAAGAAAGAAAGCACTGGCTCTAAAGCCCCAGCCGGAACACGACGAGTCATTTGGCGGCTGACTCAAGCAGGAAGGTGGTAGCTAGCCAGGCAGGCTTTAGGGAACGGTACCAGTTAAAATAATTATTAATGTATTAATAAATATATTGGTAATACAATCCTAATGAAAAACCCCATCACCAAGCAGGCTGGCTTCTGTCGCCTCTTACGACACCTTGTTCTGCTAGCATGGGATTGGGGTCAGCATCCTAGGTCGCCCCAATATTTCTTTGAGCTTCTGTATTTGGGAAGACATGTGAAGACATATGTACCGGCTACTATCGTTAAAGAGCAGTTAAATCTTTCCCTTTTTTTCACCTCTGAGCGGCACTAAATTCACACTCGAATCCTAGGATGAACCACTAATTTGCACTGTAGCAGTGGATTAATTTCTAGGACCTCTGTACCCTGAAGTAAGTTGTACTTTTTTTGTACCATGAGAAACAGCTTCTGTAAATTAATAGAAAGCTGTTTTATACATGTTTCCCTATTTTTAAGTCCTCCATATATTTTGAAACATCTTAAGAGTCAACATACAAACTTTTATCAATTTACTTTATTGTCTCAGACTTACCTTATTAGTATAAGTGGTGATCACTTAGCTTCAGGTAGGATTGTTATCAAGCATTAAGTTAAAAAAACTTCAGTTACCTTTTACAACAGGATGTTAAAAATTGTCGCTATTGCCTCATCCTCAGAGGGAGAAGAGGCCTTTACTATTATCATATCATTAAAATAGCTTTTTTATGTTATGAAATTTTCATATGTCAACGTAAAACGTAATACATATTAGATGCTACATTTACAGATGCTCTTGAATATTCGTGACCTTTCCCGCGCAATATCATATTACGTTCCGTTCACGGTCATGTCCATGTGTTATTTTTTGTTGCAAATGGGAACAATAAATGTCGCGAATATCTTAGATTCTCATATCTCAGTTTATAATTAAATATTTATAAATAAAAGTTCATGTCGATTAAGTATTTCGGAATTTCATCAACGTTTGGGAATTTTTTTCACTTCAGGCCAATTACTTAAAGTTGACGCGATTAACAAACATACACCAGATTTTAGTAATATCTTTACCATCTTTTTATTATATTTATATTAACAAAACGTGATAAAACAACTTTAAGATGTCAATTTTTAAATCCTTTTTAGTATTTGTTTAATGATCGAATAAAACTGGCAAAATTCCTATTATTTTTTCATTTGTATAAATATGATGGTTTCTGTATTTAAAAATGTAAAATGGAACACTGCAATTTAATTGTACAATTATTACAAAAGATATTCGTGAGACTAATAACTTATTACCAACTACGTTATTTTTTTATAAAATACCGAATAAAAATCGTCACTACTAGTTTTCTTAGTAATTAAATTTTTACGATGGACATGATTTGACTTGAAGCATTACACGTGTTTCACAAGGTTGACAAAGTTATTACCGAAGCAAATATTATGTTTCTGATGACAAATTTTCTTTGCTTCGTCTATGTCCTTGGGAATGAGCACACTATGTCCTTGGGAAGTTAAGGACACTGTATAGTCTTCCGACCGACCTTCAAATCGAAACATACATTTTCACGAATGGGATTTGGTCCGCGCGCCACCATTTCCCATTTCGTATTAGGGACTGGTATGAATAGAACTGATTAGCCTTAATATTAATGACAGATGCCTCTGAGATGGGTGTTGGTGACATCTGGCAACACCGCTAATACCAAAAGCTTTCTTGAGCTTACGAGAGATATGTGATAAGAATTTAAACTTATGTTAAATTTACGTTAGTACTAACGGTAGACTTGAGTCGATCTGATGATTATTTATTATCAATTATTAAAATTTGCATTGTCAATTTCAGCAGATTCAAATACGGAAAATAACGAAACAATAAGTTAACTCATTCATATTAGAGACCATTTATGTGATTTTCTGATTAAAAAATTCCTTTAAAAAATTAACTCATATCTGAAATCGGATTTAAAAAGTACAGGTAAAAGTAATGATTTTTAATATTAATAGTTGAAGACTTTAATATCTTGTTGATGTTTAGAGCTATATTAATATATAACTACTTACGTATTCTACTAATAATTGATCAGTATTAGGTGAAACGCTCATAGATCAATTTTAACAAATATCCTATCTAACATTCAACTGATTTAAGATAATATAAATCCTTGCATATTTATATATTATTTTGTACATAACACAAATAAGATATCTATGACTGTTTTTTAACGTGACCAAAATTTTGAGGCCAAAACACTGATCCAATTATATTTTGCAAGTGTACCTTAGTTAGTCTAATAACCTTACAAGTGTGACAAAGTCAAATATTCATATGACTAAACCCTCTATAAATAAATTAAGAATAAAAAAAAAACAAAATTTTATCTATGCATTCCTCAGCACTAAACACATTGTTGTGTATTGGCAATACTAGTCTGGCGTCTTATTTTCTTGCCAAATCGAATTTGAATTTGAATTTGAATAATCGAATTTGAATCGAATTTTAATTTGATTTTCGTACAATAACGCCGCGTACCTAATACTGATCAACCATAATCAGTATCAGTATTAGTTATTTTAGGTGTCGTGTTATTAAATTATAAGCTTGTGTGACTTCTTCCTATCATAATGTGGTTATAGTATTTTAAATACGAGTTGTTATATCTAAATTTTCGAAATCATACTGGTAGAGATAACTTACTTATTTGAATTATTCCTTGGCCCGTGTAGATCGTGTAGATGATGGCTGGTCAACTGTAACTTTGATAATCGATCTTGGCGCGATAAATAAGAGGTATTTAAGAAAATTATAATTTTAGAATGGTCTTTCATGGGTAGCAGAGATCTTCGTAACAAATATTTAAATCTATATTTCAACCTTAATCTTAATTTTTGTCTTGATTCATGATTTAAGTAAAAAATAAATAAATAAAAATCGTTTCTTGTTAAATTAAATTTGGTAGGATTCATTTTTGAATGTGTTTAAAATTATAATCCAGTTTAACGTAGTAATTATGTTATTTAACTTTAAACATTTGTTGTACGTACGTATAGTAGCAACATTCATTACATAGATCAGACTAGAATACCTAAGCCCTTTTATTATAGCAGGTAGACGTTTGACGTTATAATATAATTATATTGTAAACTACGAAAATTATTAATCAAATATTTACATTAAAGTTTTATAATCTTGTTATCGGCCTACAATATTCAAAAAACCCTTTTCTGTACTGTGTAGACATCTAAATAAATTACATAGATTTTCTAGTCAGTATACAATTTATATTCTATTATTTCTCAGTTGAACATTTTTATACCTTAGTGTTTTAAGTTTATTTAAAAATCTTATCAATACTTTTCAAGCAAGACAAACTACTATGTGATTCAAATTTTATAAGTGTTGTTGTGTAGATATATCTTTCTTCTACGTTACATAAATATGTGTGTTTAAGTAGTAATAAATATATTGCTATTTACAAATATCGATTATATACTAGTATTATTTAATATGACGCATTCATATACCGGCGTTGTTTCAATATGTCTTCATCATATGAGTCGCAAGTAAATACTATGTTTGTTTTGCATTGTTCAATATTATGTTAAAGGTGTTGTAACAAATATAATATTTAACAACAGTTTACTCTATTACCATAGATAAAAGATACCCTTTAAATTAAACAATTAAATACAAAACATTTATTTGACATAAATAATGTCATATAATTGAATTACATTTTTGGTTCATCATGTCAGATATCATGATTAATTCACCGTACGTTTATTGTAAAGAGTCTTAACAAATTGATCAGTAATAGGTACGAGTTATTATTCAATTTTATTAGAACAGAATATAACATACTGGCAAAATTAATTGATTTCTCCGCGAGTTCCTGATATTTTAATGTTGTTTTCTACGGTTTCAGTGCCCTATGACGGTGAAACCGAACTTACAGGAACATAAAAAATTGTGCAAATTGAAATTCATACATTGTTCTTTATTATTTCATAAGTGTATTAATATAATTTCAACGTTAAGTATACATATGTTGAATACAATTTTATTTACAAACAAAAAGTGACTGATCAAACTAAGGTAATTGGGTTGTCCTTCCTGAAGAAAGTCACCCTTACATCAAAGACTATTTGAAATTTATTATTTTGCCTCAAGGTCAATATTATCTTGAAAGATGTCTGTCGTCAGCTTTTGGGAGCAGTGTTTCTAAGATAACATAGACCTTTCGTTAATTAACAAAGTTCAACAAAACACTGGCTTCAGAAGATTATTTGTTGAACGAGGTAACAATGTTTTCAAACAGATCTTGTACGTGGGGGCGTACATTAATCTACTATAGTTTTGAACTAATTTGAAGCTTCCACTACACCGACATTGGCAGAATTTCTAAGCATTTCCGTACTTCGCTACACATTGAATGCGGTAACACGCTGTTATGATGGTTATTATAGCGTTCGTTGAGCGATGTCTTGGCCTTAAGGTAAGAATTGGTTTTCGAATTAATTTTAAACAAATTAGTGACCATTACAAGGGTGATTTGGGTTATGTTAAATATTATATACATTCTATATAAAATATTCGATGTACCGTACATAGTCCCTAATCTCGCACCAATACTTTATAGAACAATCAATTCGTATTCAAGCGTATCTGACAAATGCCTACAAACATACGCTATTGGACAAGTATATCGAAGTTCTTTAGTATTATCTTTATCAATAACTGAAATAAAAATAGATTCGCTACCAGGGCCTAGACAATATACGAGTACAATTCCTAAAAATTAACAAAACTCATAAAGACAAAATGAGAAGAAATTCCAAAAGTTCAGCCTTTCAAAAATATACTAGTAAATATTTTTATTAATTGCACTTTTACCGACTTTAATTATATTTGTTTAACTAGAATAGGTTGACCCAATCGCCTTAGTCATAATCAACATGAAAATTAAAATGAACTAGTAAATAATATTCTCATTCAAAACAAAATATCGTCTGATGTAAGTGCATTTTTCTTTTTACATTAAAAGTCAGTATTAAGCTAAATATGTAAAACATACGCTTGTGTTATCTTTGTAAGTGTAATAAATGTAATGTTTAATAAATGTAAGTTAAATAAACTCTAAGTATACGTGTTATCGTTAGAGTAGGCACTGATTATATTTTTCTAAACAAAATGGTACTTTCTACGTCTTTTATATGTGTTTAATAAGATGTTTCCTGTTACTGTGTCATTTTTTGTTTCATTTCTTGAAGTAAATTTGTTTTTTTTTAAAGCTTATTATTCATAAGCGGTAGCAAGATTGGTTTTAATCATTAGTGTTTCACTTCAGGACACGGGGCTTTTAATTAAAATCTAAGAGCACCACGCTCCTTATTGCGGATTGATTAAGATTAGTGTTAATATATCATATACTGGAAACTTACATTGCTGTATAAAGGCCTCCCGTCTACCGAGTTTTGTCAAGGACATTCCAACAGATGATAGGTCATGACCCCCTTCAATAATAGACCGCTTGAATGATGGACTTCTTGTTTTCTCATACTTTTCTGCTAGATAAAGTCCGATATAGTGACGACTCCATAGACGAGTTGGTGGTGGGATTCTGGGTTCGATTCCCGGCCAGGGCAAACATTTATGTGGCAGTTTGATCTCGGGTCATGGGTGTTTGTGATGTCATATTTGTGTATGTCCATGCCACCAGCAACACAGGAAATCCTAGTACGGGGGTATGAGTGTAAACTTTTGTAAACATATTTAACTATTAATAATATAGAATCTATATTATAGATTAATTAATTAATAATTTGACTGTCCCAAAAGGTACTTATTATTTATTACCTGCGACCACTTTTAATTCTGTACCATCAAATTTTATCCTCGTGGTACTGTTCTAAGGTGGGAAAGTTTGTCACCTGCCTACCTAACTACCACCAGTGTGAAATGATCTATCACATATTTGACTTCTTTTATGTCAGGGGCGTCCAAGGGTTCCAGGTAATCAAGTGGCCTTTTTCGTTAGCTATATACAAAAAATTGCTTAATACCCTAGGATTGGACACCTTTTGTGATAACTGAAGTGATTGTGTCCACGTCGCTTGAACTTCAAACTTAGTGTAATAATGTGTGAGTATATTTTCATTGGTAATTTTCATATTTACATTATTAATAAAGCTGTAATGGACCCGAATCGGATCGAATTAAACGGACCGATATATTTTTTAATAATTTTAATGTATAGGAATTTATCGATCATCCTATGTTTTGGGAATTTTTGTTTGTGTGTTTTAAACATTTGCAGCACTGAAACCGCTTGACAAATTTAGATGATTACAAGCATATTTATAACTTATACTATGGGTCATAGTCTAGGATACTTTTCTTTCCAGGACTAGGATATGTTCCCGTGGTATTTTCCAAAGCGATGTGAGAGCGGATTTACTAGTGAAAAATAAAGATTATTAAGAATGAGAGAGAAAGAGAGAATAGTCCCTGGTTTTCATAGGGTAACAATGCGTCGATCGACCCTGGGCCACGATGACCACTTACCATCACTCGGCCTGCTCGTTTATCGACTGCTTAGTTATAAAATGGATTTATACTATAAGGTCTCTTTGATGTTCTAAAATATATAAAGTACTTTGTGCAGTTTAGGTATTTCATAAAATACTTATGGTTTATTAAAGATAAATTTGGGTCCACCGTATTATTACATTACATAGATAAAAATTATAATTTTAGTAAAATAACTACATGACGGTTCAGTATTAGGTAGTCGCTCTTTAGCGTCTAACTATATTTGAGCACATGAAAGCATTAAGCAACATTAATATATTAGATATGAGAAGACACGGAGAGTCACTCTCAAAGTCTCGACAAAGTAATAAATGATATGAATAAAATAAAATACTGAATTCCGTAAGCAACGCGCTTTTAAAGAGACTAAAGAGGCCGTATAGAATAGGATAATGAAACTGTTATACGCTAATATTACATCAGAAATCGTGACTTATAGAAATATGTTCGATTATACCTATACAAGGAAGGATCTAAACCGAATTGTCGTACAAATTGAGCTATAACACAGATTAGGTGATAGTCATTTATGTTTCGTGACCATTCGAGCCTAACATATCGATTTTGAGTTCAATCGGTCCAATAATTGAGCGAGAATCTGTGCGTGCTTGTGACTTCGATAGATGACAACGGTTATTTGACTTTCTAATTTTATATACCACCTAGCAAACTGCTCTCGCTTCGCTTCGGAAATACTACGCGTTAAACCAAGAAATATTACCTACATTATTATAAATTAATTTATAACTTTTTTATTTATGGACGGATTGCAATGCATCATACTTTAAATATTAAGTGATGCTTACTGCAATACACTAGTGAAAACCGGAACAAAATCGATTAAGCCGTTTCTGAGATTAGCGCGAATAAACGCACAGACAAATAGACAACAATTCTAACAACTATTGTTTTGGGTTCCATTGTTTTAATAAAGGCCTCTAATAATTTTTTTTTTCATATATCGTTCATGTACAAAAAGTGATCAGTTAGAATTTTATTATATGTATAGATTAGCGGCCCCTTCCGACCGCGTTCGGGTTGGACTATTAACTAATTAATTATATATATATATATTGCCTTAATTTGACATTATTACGTTAACTGACATTTTATGTAGCCGTTTATCTGAACAATCACGTTTTCTCACTACATACCAATTTCTACTAAGATCGGTTAAGATTTTCTTGAGGGATAAAGGAACATACAGACAGACGGACAAACACTTTTAAAATGGTCAATTTGATGTCAGTGTGTCACAAAACGAATATTTATCATGAAATTAAACTGAACAGTGGTATGTACAGGCAGAGAGACATTGCAGATTTATATAGATAGATAGGTACATTTTATCTGCGCAATCACATGTTCTCACTACATACCAATTTTAATTACGATTGGTTATGTCGTTTTTGAGTTCTCTCGAAACACACAATAAATAGATACCCAAAATGGTATAATACTGACATCTATTATCAGATTTAAAAAACAACATGTGTCAAAATCGACAAACAAAACCGACTGCTGACGAATATGCCCGATGAAGTGTAGGTACCTACTCGTTACCGATCCGCGTGTCCAGTTCCATTCGCGTAGATAATTTTTTTTTCAATTGATTCCAGCTTAACGGCCATTCGGAAACCTCGTTCTACAATCAAGGCTCCCAACGTCAGATACTAATTTTGAGGTGGAAATAACAATTTCAATAATGGTTCATAAAAAAATATATTAACAGACATTCGGTTTCGTAAATTGATTCATAAATTATTCAATCTAATCTCAATTACTAATCTCGATTATTGCACCATTACAACGCGTGAAACGGTAAATAATTGAATGTTTTACTGTTAGCAAAATTAATCATTAGGGAAATTGCGAACCATGTCGTAATTAATGAGAGAAATGTCAATGAATTTACGGGACCTCTCATGGACGTGACGGAGACGGTGCCTTGAACTGTTTTTTTTTCTTTTTACAGAAGTAAATCTAAAGCAGTTCTTATTCATTACTGCGCAGGAATTGTTCGAGGTACTCGTAATTCCCCCATCGTCGTTTCTCCATCGAACAACTCGACGTACGGCGGGTATCCATCCTTACGCAGTGAACGTACCACCTGTCTGCGCGGTTTGCGTCGTCATTCATTGTGCGCGCTGCAAGGGACTGTAATAACTTGCCCGCGTCGGTGTTCCCGCTTTCTTACAATGTGGGAGTCTTCAAAAGGAGAGTGAATATGCTCTTATAAGTCAGTGCGTTCAACGTCTTAGACTTCATCACCACTTTCCATCAGGTGGGATTGTTGTCGAGCATTAAATTATTCTATGTAAAGAAAAAAAACTCTGATATTACATAGTTTTAAAAACATCATCTCAATTACCTGTACGAAAGAAACAAACAAAATTAAAGATCTTCACGTTTACATTAACGATAAGTGTATACCTAACTACAGAGTTGCGAGCTATCTGTCAATTAGATTCTTATAACCGTGCCATGACTCGCTCTTACCTAGAACGTTAAGAGGGGCTGGTCAATAAGACGTGTCCACCTTTGAAAATAAACTATTCAATAGTCTTTCTGAAATCTTATTTCAATTTACATTTTTAATATTTAGGAGTACTTTCAGATACGCAAGATTTCTCACTACCTTAAATCTTTTCGAATCAATTTTAAGTTACATATTTTAAATATATAATTCGGGAAAAGTTTACAACAGATTTTACAGCATCGTTTATACAATAAAGGATTTGTAAGATGCTAGGGATTTGTTTAAACTTCTCTTGACTGTGAAACCTGGTGAACAACGGGCGGAAAAATTATACCAGATTCCTGGTTTTGGTAACTAAAATTTTTGTACTTGTCGTAACATGACACGACATATCCTTGCGCATCTTTCAACAATAACACAATAAGAAAACGTCTTATTTTCTCACAATCTCTTTAATTCATATCATGGTATTACCGATACACCTACGCACATAATTTTTACTTCTAATCAAGGAGAAGAAATGGTGAAAGATGCTCCTAAGCGCATCCTTACAACAACACATATATATATGACTGGAACTGTCTATAGAACTCATTATTCCCATTGCCTTTGTAACATATGTACATATTCTTCTATACTATAGCGATAGTTGTCATGGAATTATTCTTTGACAAGTTTCGTGATGTAACTTTCCACAGGCAAGTCACGTTTGAACCTTATCTAATAATTGACATTTTATTGTTTCTATATATCACGTGATGTGACCGAGCCCTTAGGTCTGCTCATTTATTCGCCTGACGGACAAAAATACATTAGTAGAATTTTTAGCGTAGTTAAGTTTTTATTTTTATCCCAAAAAACAACTCCTTCAGAAGTAATTGGGAAAGGAAAATATTGTTAAATTTTGTGGAAGGCATTAGTTGACGCAGAACTGTTCTGCCACAGAATAAATACAAAATAGAAGTTACCTTAACATTGTCCCATGAATACAGTCCAAATGTTTACTTATAGAAACTCTTTACTGATTGCACACCACGAAAAAATATACATTAAAAACAATTGCACAGCAAACCTATGGCACGAAAGCAAAAATGTGTCTGGAAGGAACTTACGTACAGAATAGAAATTTTAGTTATAACACATGACGACATGACTTATTAAGCAATAGGATAATCTAAATAGCCATTAAAATATGACTAGAAAGAAACAAATAAAGAGAGGCAGAAAACCTTCTCAATTCTACATTCTTTCTCAATTCTTCATTCACCTCCACAATCCTAATACGGCACACAAACTGTTTCGCCAACCAAAACGCGTCGATCTGAAGAGGTTTAATGCTTATAACTTTAAAAAATTTTAAAATATATTTAGTTCTAACATGTTAAAACAATATATAAGAAACGCATTCTCACTTCGCTTTATGCTTCTAAAACCTACGCATTACGTTTAGAATATCAGTTGCATTTTTTAGAAATGAGTTTTTCCAGTTATATGCATTAGAAACATATAAATTTATTATTATATCAATAATATAGTTATAATGCCAATGTTATGACAATAAACATTTTGTTTTCCCCTCTTAATAGTGTACATATATATCTACTTTTATTTTCTATTACATAGGAATTGATTAATTTACCGGGATCAAAACTACCCTAGTTTATGTCCCATAACATATGTATGCCGAGTATCGTCCGAATCTAATCCATGGTATTTGTGTGATACGGGGTCGGTCAAACAGACGGACAAAATATATTTAACGTACATATGTATTTAGCCCTGTCACTGTTTTGTATTAGTATAGATATGTCAAAACATTTGCATCGTCTAACAGTGCTAGGTACGAGTACTCAGCTGGAATGTAGCAGACTGATAAATAATATACCCAGTACTAAGTACGGTACTCAAACGTGATTAACTATTGGAACTTTGAAACGATTTGTTAAAGCACAGCTTGTAGGTAAAAAATATTATAGTATATACGAATGTATCAATGACAATATCGTGTAGAACTAACAGTGCGACAATTTCATGCAGGTTTAAACCTATTTTGTAATTATCGTATGATAACATAAAACATGTGCTGAGGAGTTTCCTTCGCCGTTTTCTCTGTTCCATATTATATTACCTTTCAAAACGATAGCAAAAAAAATGACGTCCCTAAGTATATAAAAAATACATAAAAAATTGCATTTATAATTTGAATTTATACAATACGTCAGATTGTAAAAATGCTGCTGCCGTTTGCAAAATAATCTTGGGCAGACAATAAATCAAACTCATAATTGCTACTGGATCATATTGGCATTCTGTCATGGATAGTATTCAGTTTAAAAATATCTAGGTTTATCTCAGCCCATTAAACAAATCCATCGTTAGCAAGACTTAACACGAAAATATAATAGTAAAAGTAGAATAAAATATGTTTTTAAACAGTTTAAGGCAGCCGTTGGTAATGGAATCCAAAGCATATATTTTTGAAATTTTTGTTTGCCTCTGTGAGTGCATGTAAAACGATAAAATCATTAAGCAGATTTGAATGTTGCTTGACATATAACTATAATAACAATACATTTTACTTCAAAGAGTACCTACCTATTAACACCTACCTACCTCTGAAGTCAGACCAATAACCTGATTAGAATAACCGTAATTTCGGACGGGATGTCATCTGATACAAATCAATACTTATTTATTCATACTTTATTGCAAAAACCTTAAAGGGGCTACAATGAGCGGGCTTAATGTGGAATGTCATTCTCCAACAGTCAACCCTAGGTACTGGTTACAGGTTGTAGCAGGTGCGTACAATGCGAGACTAAATTACACTATATATTCTGTGTCAAAATGAATCAGTACAGCGTGGCTTCTACTTATAGTTTTATTCAAACAACAATAAATTCTTCAACTTACACTTATTGCGTTTCAATTTTACCAAATGAAAACGTATTTCTAAAGGAACTTCTGATCGTTACGTATTCTTCGGTCTGTCATCACCATTTCTCTACTCGTTTTTGTGCGCATCAAGCGTAAACAGGTGATATTTTATTGATTTAACATCCCAGCTTTTTTTAAAACGTCTTTCGTAAAAATATACCTTTAGTAATTAAATCAGTTAACAATGCTGTTAATTAAAATATAGTCACTGGCACATTAATTAGAATTACTTATTAAACGTACAAAACATAATAATTGATAATAAACGAAGGGTTGTGTCAATAACGAACAATTATTACGTACCAATGGCCCGCGCCGCCTCCGTTCTGGTGCTAGAATTACGTAACTTGTAGCCCAATCCATCCAGAATAATGTACCTTTCAAAATTCGCACTCTCTTTATAATGTTAGTATAAGTAATGGTCTGTCAATCCTGCGTTCTGTCCTCTGACAATTTTTAGGTTCTTTGTTGTTTAAAAAAAGCCAGATGTTCAGAGTAAAACAGGTAAGTGCAACACAGGAATGACAGAGTATTAAATGGCTTTTACAATTGTGATCTGTGTAGCTTGGAAATGCACAAATGAGAAAACATCAACACTTAGCATTAACACTTATGATTCGAAAACACACATTTATCATTCAAATAAACAATACCCGGCTGGGAATCGAATCCAGGATTCCCCACAACAACTGAGCTAACGAACGACGTTGACCCGGCCAGTGGATTTATTATTTGGAGGGGTTTTTTTTTTATTTTTTTATGTAAGTAATGCCATTTAATGATAAATGGTTTCACCGATCATCAAAGTAACATCGACGTTGGCCATCAAGAACCAAGTAGAAGATCCCGTTTTGGTGGTCTCGACGCTGCGATCAAAATATGTTGAAGCCATTTCGCAGTAGATTCTAAGATCGGAGGCAGCCAGAGATAGTAGCCAGGTAATAAACCACAATTATCCTAATCCTGGCAATAACTTGAGGAGGGATAAGTAGATAATATAAACCCATCGGCGCGGTCTGATCGGTTTGCGATCGGATCAATAAAAAATGGTCGGCCTTCTCTTCGGATAGCCTCAAACAACAAAGGAATTCAATTCTCAGCAAAGGAAATAGATATGAAGTATGAGTTTCATGGAATATATCTTTTCTCCCTTGACAGAAATAAAATATGTATGTGATTTTAGGAGTGGAATAAATTCACATTTTTCTTTAACCGCTTTTTTGGTGTAGTGATTTTTTTAATATGAATTGTATTTAGGTCGTAAGCTATTGTTTCAAAATTCATATAAATCTATTTTACAACATCCACGAACACTACGTACTATGACACTGCCTTTAAATTAATTGCCCTCCTCCCCTCGCACAAAGAGAACACGAATTTATAATAAAGAAAAGTACGAGTACATGGCAACTTATACTATCAGCAACACATTTTGGCCATATTGGGGCGACCTGGAATAGTGGTCCCAATTGCAGGCTGCCACAACAGGGCGGCGCAGGAGCCAGCTAGCCAGGAAGAGCATAAGAGCCAATAGTTTATTTCTTCTTTTTCTTGGCACACAACGCATTTAAATCTGATTAGGTATTAGTAGCGGCCTTGTACTTGTACAAGTCTTTTGTACATATTTTATTTCCTCTATTTCCATTGTCTGTACAAAATAATTGAATGTGTGATATAAAAGATTTTTTTTATGTTAGTAGCCGACAAATTTAAATGTTTAATGTATAATTTAGGTATTTAGCTGTTTTGTTGTTTGTTATAACTAGAATTGTAATTGGCGATTTAAGAGAAAAATGTTTAAGCTTGTAACGAGTACCCATGTCCTATCAGGCCTGAGAAGGGCTATGTAGGTTCAATTATGTACAAATCTAAATAAAAATATAAATTTATAAAACGCCTGATAAAAATTGGTATAATTTATTACGTGTGCGAATGCTATCTGAAAACATTAAATTGAAGGATGTTAATAACTGACAAACGAGCAATCGAGCCACCTGATGGTAAGCGATCACCGTCGCCCATGGACATCAGCAAGACCAAAGGGACTGAAAAGAAAGTAAGAAAGAAAGTACTGACTCTTAAATCTCAATTTGTGAAAAAATGTTAAATGCGACTTTTTAATAACCGGGGCGGTATTATAATAATTTTAATAAAAAAACTTTGTTTATTTAATGTCACCGAAATTTTATTTTATACGTTGGTAATTGAAAGTTAGAATGAAATTACCGTATTAGTAAGCACTTTAAAAGATCTCGAATAATCTCGAAAAAACGCTAAAAATAAAGAACACAATGTATCAACATTAAAACGAATAACTGAAGTACTCGTACCTACACGAAAGATTGAGATGTAATATCGGAACATTAATAACTCATTTATGTTGCTAAAAGCCCCCGCAACCTCATCTGTATCTATCAATGGCTAATACGTACCTACCATTTAGGAGTTCTTGCACGTGTTTCTACATATTACTTCTCCTTCACACTCGAGAAACTTAACTCAAAATGAACTGCATTAGGTAATCTACTGAAACCTTTAGGAACAAGGTCCAAAATGCTTTTAATGGAACTAGTTATTAAGTCCTTATAGATCAGTCAAATGTTCTCCATAGAGATTTCGTTTATTACGATTGGTTCCAACATGTATTTGTGGGATCATGAGGGTAACAAAACTTGAGACTTGTCAACATTAGTGAAACAAAAATTGTTGTTTGATCTTCATCCAAGCAATAGCTTTGATTTTTTTACCGGCTTTCTATCTAGCCAGACAGGTGATCCGTGCCAAATACTGGCGGGATTAAAGTGTATGAAACAGAGCTTAGCATTTTTCCAATAGGTGGTAACTACAATCATAACCTCATGCCTCGCTCGGCAGAATCCAGTACAGTCGAGGGTAGACGAGCTTTTTAGTCCAAAAACTACTTCGGTTGGTAAACCAGAAAACCAATTACAACGTTCCTTCGCATTGTTCTTGGAAGAAACGCACCTTTCACGTTGATTAACCTTCGATACACATGTCTATGAGCAATAATCACTTACCTACAATCTATTTAATTAGTAATTACTTCTAATAGATTAGTAGTAATTTATTTGTAACTAACAAACTGCCCCCGCTTCGGTTCAGAAAACTACGACGTACGCTTACGCCGTATACTGATTCAAACTCGATTAGATTATTCTACTCCATCTATGATTTATAAAATTGTGGTTTTTTAATGAATACAAATTAAATGTTTTTCTCATTCCCACTACATTATATCACAATATATATATAATGCGTATCTATCCAGCGATATTAAAATTATAAAACTAAAATAATTGACCCGACTGTAATGAATACATTTGAGGGTGATGGTCTCAACGCGACCGTGTTCCGTGTAATTTCGTCGAAAACATTTATCCGAAAGCGAATTCTAAGCGTGTACGGCCTGCAAAGAAAGTGAAAACACACAAATAAAACGACTCGTGCGGAAGAAAAGACAGGAGCCAGACGCAATAAAACTAAAATGCCTTTCGTACCATGACATAAGCTAAATAATTTTTACATTAAATATATTTACTGTGCACGTGACATTTGGGGTGTATTTTGACACCACCCATCCTGGACTCCAAGCCAATTCACAAGCTAAGTGCACCGTGACGAAAGGAAGTTACAATTATGCCCATTCCTTCCTCTTCCTCTCGGGATCGGGAAACCTCGGGCCCTACGGTCTTAATTCCATCTTTTTTATTTACCTGGCTAACTTTTACTCCCATCAAGAATCAACTACATGTTTCTTGCGTGTGTCGGTTGTAGTATCAAAGAACCATAATAAATTTATTGAAATTAGTAAACCAGTTGGACCCCCCCCCTCTTCTTTTTTAGCCGGCAACGAGAGAAAGGTGCCTTTGCTCTTACAAAAACTACCCACAAAGTTTAGTACAAAAAGGGATAAAGTAATATTTATGTTATCGTCCTTGCATAACTTTTAATTTTATTTGTATTATGCCCTGCGGAATCAGTTTTGGAATTTTTCTCACATTAGTTTAACTCACATTCGCGCGAATACGCGAACCTACAAGTGTAGGACGACCTTCGCAAATGATTATGCGAAGGTTTTGATGCATTCGTGGTTTTCCAAGCTGTGTCGGTTTTTGTCGCACATCAATTTGCGCGAACTTCGAACATTCGCGTAGTCTCCCACACATTCGTGCGACCAGTTGCGTACACGATTGCATAGGTGATAGATGTCTTCATTTTTCGTAGTTTGCAGCGTCTACTATAATTACTATAAACTTAACTACTAATACGTACTATAGTAGTAGTTCCAGCTACTCTTCATATTGGAAATGGATGAAGTGTAGGGGGGTGCGCAAATAGATTTGCATACTCATATGCGAACCCATTGGCTTATCAGTCCCTCACATTCGTGCAAACATTCATACAAATTTCAAACCGTTGCGCGCATGTGAGTGACCGAGGTAACATACAAATTTGGATTTTGGACTCACTCAGTTTTACATTATTGTTCCAAATTTTCATAATTAACTCGACTTTGATGATATGCAAATTGGAAAAGCGAGGCATAGAGATATAGAGGCGGGGGAACGGAAGGACTACTCATGCGTCCTCCCATTAGTTTAGGTCAAGTTAGTCCCTGCCATCGCGTTTCGCCGTGACCACGAGCC
>PDGT01000030.1:1590116-1712399 GCA_003671415.1 Megathymus violae | reverse complement strand
TAACAATAACAAATTACATAAAGCAGAACTATTGCAATTTTAATAAATTGATCATTAAAAATGTCTACCCTATCATGGACTTTAAGATATTGTATTTGTTATATAATTTATCTTTTGCTTTTAAAAGTTTTTACTATTTAATCCCTTTCCTAACTCCGTGAGCTGTTCTTATTCTTTTTTGATTATATCTATTTTACTTTTTAATCTACGTTTCCAGGGTGGATCAGTTTGAGGTATTCTTTTTGTAGTTTTGCTATAAAGTTTCTGATTATTAGCTATAATAAGTGTTTTTACTGCTGCGTATATAATGTTATTCATTTCTCGTAATATATTGTTGATTATTAATAATTTTGGAAGAAAGTTTTTTTTTCTTTTCTTTTTAGGTTATCGAAATAATGTTGATTAAATTTAAGTTTTAGCAAAAACTTTCTTTGATTAATGGGAATTTCTTTCATTTCAGCTAAGATCAATAGAAGGTTTAAAATTAACGGGTCTTGGTTTTCATTCGTACCTATATTTAGTGTTAAGTCATTCATCTGTTGTAATTCATCTATATTCACAGATTCATTTTCCTCTGGAATAATAATGTTTGAATCTAGGTCTGTACCTACATTTGTGTTTGCTTGTTGATGTCCGGCTGAGTTACTTTGTGCGTTATACAAAATGTGTGTGCATCTATTTTGTGTGACAGGGAGCTGAGCGAGTTCGATTCTGTATTTGTGATTGTTTGTTCTGCTTGTTGTTTTATCTTTTCCAAGAGTTCTGCTGTTATAAATTTTCAATTTATTATGCTTCGTGCTTGATTTGACAAAGTGTTTCCAATGAATTTAGTTACTTTTGGAATATTTTCGTTACGTTGTTTAAATATTCTTTTGTATATTTTAATGTATCCTGGTCCTTCTGTTCTAGCTTTAAAATAACAGAACATTAATTCGTGTGATTCTTTTTCCGACCACTTTCTTCTCGCGTCTTCTGGTGTAATTGAACTTGTCGCGGTCGTTACCAATGCACTGGAAGAACTCGCGGAAGATTCCATGTTCTGCAAAGTGTCATCGGCATCACGGATTGTGTCGGTTCCCCGCTTTTTTCTCGGTCAACAACAATTCGGTGTCACGAAGTCTATGGGCGACGATAACCACTCAAATGGCTCGTCTGCTCATTCGTTGACTAGTTACCAATCTCAAGCACCACCTACAAATGTATAAATCTCATCCAAAAGATCTAGTGCTTGCAGAGAATAGAAGAGCTTTGATTTAACGTGCTCACTGTAGTATAAGCATGAATTTGTGCTTACTAATACTTTATTACCGAACAATGGGTTTCTTCTGATCACATGAATTGGGTTTTAGTGTTGCGTTAACGGGCGATATACAAGTAAATACAGCTTGTGATTTTATATATTACATATCTATAATTTATATTATGTGATGATCAATTAAATATTTTTTATTTATTTGCATAAATTTTTTCAGTATTCTGCAGGTATGTAAGATAGATATTATTATTTTTATCAGATTCAAAATAATGTAGCCTTTGATGTATTTAGGAGTAAGCGAATACTACTACTTTTGTATTTTTATTAACTAAAGCTGGTGCTAGAAAGGTTAGGGCTAATTTGAGCGGCCGAAGCAAAAGCAGGAGAGCACAGACCACTAATGAAATGTTGTTTTGTATAACGTATACCTATTGTATCAGCATAGAGTAAAGTTGTTAATACAATCTTCATCATGTTTTAGTATTGAAGATAACTATAAATTTTATTTCTTAGATTATTAATTGGTATGAAGTACGGATAGTGGATAGTACTTGCTTAAGTTAACTTCATGAAATGGTTTTGATAATCTTTATTTATCATTCTACTCTTTGTGTTTTGCATATATTTGTGACGTACAGGGAAATGCCATATTTAAATCTCACTTCACGCTCAAACTAACCTTGTCTCATAAAAGTTTGAAGTATATGGAAACCGGCATATTTCGGCATGTATATTGGAATAACGCGTCATCATAATATGACGAACATGTTCAACTGGAGGCAACATGCGACATGCTGGTGACTACAATACTCGCATTAGAGAAACATTGGATTTCCATTTGGCTGGAAACTTTACAAGCATTTCATACGATCCTGTTGTGTAATCTATGATGCTGTTATTACGAACGGAGGGAAAAATGTTGTGTTATTTATTTTGTGACGTATTTCTTATATTGATACTCGCTAAAAGTGCTGACATACCACCTGATGTGTAAATTTCACCTGACAAGGGATATCTGTAACGGTGAAGAACGCGCTGCAAGGTAAAGAAGAAGCGGTGAACTGGATTTTCGACGCAATGATACTTAACGGTATACTTGTACTAACATTAATACTACTAAGGAATTTAAGTAAGTAGGATGTGACACTGCCACATCCTTTGTTAAACAGAGCGCATGAACGGAACATATTATCTTGAACCGAGTTCAAGATGGATGGAACTATAAAATTGTTATTATTCAATACTCGGGAATATTTTGCTTCTATTACCTGAGAGTCATTTACTCGTAGTTCAGTTGGCCCGCCCAGTGGGGTCCTGTATTCGATTTGCGGCTCCCCAACATTTATGTGACTGATAAATATTTGTTCTCGAGTCCGAGATGTTAGTGTCACATTTGAATTCATACTACCATTCCTAGCGCGAGGTTGCGAGTATGTAAACGTTTATTTATTTATAATTAATATAATAAAGACTATATTCAAAGGGGATACCACCTACACTACATGTACTTGAGCTCTCCTTTAGAATAAAACACAAATGTATTTTATGCCGTCAATTTTATGTCTTCGCTACAAATTGTTCTCCACCACCATCTGGCATATCATATCGACAATCAATTGATTCCCCACATTCGAACACGAGTGGTCACGATATAAATTGTATCTTTACTGCCACTCACATTTCACCTGCCAGGCGCTTTAGGGCTGCCCTAAACACTTATTTTTAAATGAGTTTTCCCATAGCGAAAAACTGTTCGATTAAAACGGATTTAATGTCATATACTTATATATTTTTTTAATTCTTTAATTGTGTGTTTAACAGGCGCAAACTCCTGAACCGCTGTATATACGGCTTTCACTGTTCAAACGCCAATAACAAAACTTGTACGCTGATTTTAATGTTACACAAAAAATTGGTTGGACAGTTGTTATTTATTTCTTCATCGCAACATGACCCTCCTTTATAAACGGGAGATTCCGAAAGAGAATTACTAAATTCTTTACACATTTGATATCAGGCAAATAAGAACATAACAATCAGTATTTATTATTCATTTTTCTGCTATGGGACAGAAACAGAAAGACCACTGATAAGGACACATAAGAATCCGCTTTTAGATCGGATTATGTAACCCTAAAATAAATACCTACTTAGTATACGCAATACAATATTATTTTTTTATTGAAATTATTTTATCTATAATTTTTTTATTTGCGGAAACTATATTGTAAATCGTGTTGTCTGGAGACGTCCAGACATGACTAACGAGTTCAGTCGCCGATCTGAACTGCAACGTAACAAAGTAATTGTAAGAGTAATCAATTGATACATTTTTTAAAAGTAAATATTTTTCAAATAAATGCATAATAAATAAACTGGCGAATAGTATATTATATAGTATAGTATATTCTATTGTCGTTCTCTCGAACCGTTTATGAAAGGTATTGTTTATATTAGATACTCAGCACACACGTGAAATTATTTGAGTAGGATAGATGCTGAAGGTTTAAATCTTAGTGAGACCAAATTAAGTGCCACGCATCAAGTTGCCGCTTTCACAGATAATTTATTTTCAATTTCCTCTGCGCCAGAATCATATCATGGCAGTAAAAATGACAAATCGTGTCAACTTGTGTGTCATCGCGGATTTATTACCGTTTTGAACATTATCAAAATGTCATTTGTGTATAAAAATGCCACGTTCGATTATCGATGCTTGCATACTATTTGGCTGGTTCCAGTATCCTACAGCTGGTATAAATATTATACATTACTGTAAGTAAATTGATTTATCACTTACCAAAGATGGTAAAGTGTAGGATGAATATAAACAATCCAGACACAATTAAAAAAACCTTAGTTCAATTTTGATTCAGCTGTAGCGCCAGTTCAGTTGCATTTATTATCTGTATTTTTTTCATTAAAAATTGCTACCCCAAATCGTTTCAAAAGCTTATCTCTTTTATAAATATATTAATTATTTAGATAAATGTTGAGTATATTCATAACAACAGACCTTTAACGAGCTGTTAAGAATAGATAAGAAAAGTAGCTCATGCGTTTCAAGTCATTCTAAAAGTCCCCAATATTCAT
Organism: Megathymus violae; assembly: GCA_003671415.1. NCBI lineage: Eukaryota > Metazoa > Arthropoda > Insecta > Lepidoptera > Hesperiidae > Megathymus > Megathymus violae. The sequence goes on along the minus strand of PDGT01000030.1, from coordinate 1,708,051 downwards.
AAACATATTCCTTACCGTTGGCATCCCTCGATCTAACGAGTGCTTATTTTAAATTGGTCGCGAAGGAATATATATATGTCCTCATATGTCCTTTGTTTCCGAAAAGGCCAAGAATTAATTCTTTTTTGTTACAATACAGGCGGTTCTATTCTCTAATGACCATATTAATACTGGATTAAGGATGTAACGTTAATTTTGGTGCCAGCGAGTTAACTAATGGACTTATTATTTTGGCGTGATGATACTAAAAACCATTTCTATGGTGAAGTGAAGGAAGTTAAGTGAGCAGACGGGCTGCGTTCCATGGGATCATCGCCACTAATAGAAATCTGCTATACCATGCGCGTTGCCGACGTACAAAACGTTTATCGCTTTTTAACTGGTGAAAATATCATAGTTGATAATCATAGTTGATTTTTGGGTGGTATATACCACATACATATGTATGCCCTCCGTTCATTAACACTCTCAAGCTTAATCCGGGAGGTACAGAGCAAAGCGACTTTGGAAATGATCCTTAAGTATATAGCAAGGTACCACGAGCTGGGGTAAGTAATTAAGATTTAAAGATGAATGGAATCCTTTATACTACCTGTGTAGAATTCCAACATAATCTAATTTTGTTAACATTTTATTTTATGTCCATTTTATTCATGTCGGTAATAACTGTATATCCCTATACATTAATACAACGACAGACAAAACACGAAGGACGCGAGGGTAAACAAAAATTCCTAGAGCCAACAATAAAGCAGAACTTTTATCTTTTGCTTTAAAACAGTATAAAAGGATCTCGTGTATGGTAATTTTCTCACGATCTTTCAGTTAATTAATTGAATATCCGCACATATGTACCTTCTAAAAAATTGAGTTCTATGCATATAATAAATACAGCCATACATATGTTCGTGTACGAACTTAAAATTCACAAAATTACAATCGATTATTTCACTAGACTTAGATGTTAAACTTGTATATCGTAAATATTATTGTATTTGCCGTGTCGGAGCCGCTTAGAATACTTTTCCCAATCCCATGCCGGCAGAACACGGTGTCGTAAGAAGCGACAGAAGCCAGCCCGCTTGGTGGTAGGGCTTCCCATAAGGATTATATTAACAGTATTATTATTATTAAATCAAGTTACTAAACAAAACAAATGAAGAAAAATCCCTTGGACACTGAATAAGAATTTAACTGGGATGGTGTTGAATGTGACAACATATATAAGGTAAACTGTTGTCATTAGTAGGAATATTACACAATATTACTAGCATCCGGAAAAAAAACACGGCCTCTAATTTATAAACGCACTAGTTAAAACTTATCTTCTATATCTCATTGAAATATGGGGCAGCGCGGCTAAAACTAATATTACACCAATACAAATACTCCAAAATAAAATACTAAAAGTATCTGTATTATACCATCACGACTACATGACACCATCAAAACTATAAACAATGAAACCCCATGTAACATATGTATATTAGTATATAAAATCGTTGATAAACTTATTCATACTCATTCTTACATTACATGCACGACTAAAGGAAACACACATACATATTCTTCCCGCCCCGCAAACCACATTGTAACATCAAGAATATATGAAATAATTACGTAAAAATACCATAACCTTTGGAGGAGCACTGCTGTATAACTAAATTCCAAATGACGTCAAAGTTGCGCCATCGCTATACATTTAGAAGAAAAAAATTGCCGGCTATTAACTCAGTTTATAACAATACTTAATCGCTATTTCATTATAACTTTGGCCACTACCTAAATTGCAAGTCTAAACGATGAATTGAAAAATACAGCGAAGTCACACCTTAGGACGCGTCTCGATTAAAAAAATTCGTAGTAAAATTACCAATATCAGGGATACCGTTTATATTACGTAAAATTATTGTTCTCTTATGACTGATGTAATGTCTTTTTGAGAAATAAAGTTCTTTCACCCAATGTCATTAATATTATTACTGATATTATTATCTTTCCGCGAAGCCTGCCTTGTTAGCTGCCACCTTCTTACTGGAGTCAACCGCCAAACGACTCGTCGTATTCCGCCTGGGGAATTGACAGCCAGTACTTTCTTTCTTCGCATTTCCTGGCCGACAACGCATCAGTGATACCATTGGTTTTGCTGATGTCCATGGGCGACGGTGACCACTTACCATCAGGTGGCTCGTCTACTCGTTTGTCAGCTATTTACATTATAAAGAAGCAAATAAATAAGTTTTATTATTCCAAAAATGTTAGTAATAAACGTCTGGTACCTTCGTATTGAAGCCAAATAAGGTGAAAATCAGTTGTCCCCCACGAGTAGAGCGATGCTCACAAAAGCTTCGGTTACCGGTAAATGAAACCTCCTTCCTAAATATCAAACTAACTAACACACACACGCGCGCATACACACACACACACGCGCACACACGCACACACACATATATACAACAACCTAAACCCGGATTAACTAGACCTTATGTTTATGATAATAACAAGATAATGTCATAATAGCTAGCGTTGCAAGATCTGTGGATGAAATGTCACTTAGTGACATTGACGTCATGTTATGTTCATGGGATAATTACATTACAACACAACAACCTATTAGATTAGAGCTTAGCACAGAGTACATTTCTGAGGTACATTTGTACATACTAGAGCTAAGACAGCCGTGAGCACAAACTAATTTATTTCATGAGATTAAATATCAAACATTGTTTTAATTGTTTTGTGTGGTGGATTTGCATGTACTCAGTACCAGCCGCCCCTTTCTCAGCACTCATCATATACTGGTACTACTTTTGAATTTTTGTTTCGATTGGCCGCCTTAGGCCCGGGCCTATTGAGCCTTAGGGCAAATCCGCCACTGATCCAGCCCATATCAACAGATACTAACATTTTACTACAAGTATATTTAGAATATTCTTTGAAACGACATGCTCACAAAATGATGTTAAATAAAATCTATGATCTATTCTATAGGTACTAATATTATAAATAGAAAATGCAATTTTTGTACGATTGTGTGCGGAAGGTAAGTATGGATTCTGATGAATGATCTCTTAAATAGAAACTCTCACAAACTCGTAAGTCCGAAGTTTTGCAGTAATAATACTCATAAAAATCTAAATCGGTTCAACTTTTAACAAGTTCTTATATTGACAGAAAAAAATCATTTTCGTAATTTGTTACACTGAAAAGGTAATTTGCCAGGGCTTGACTATTAATTAAACCATGTACGTAAGTAAGCCAGTGGATTAAAACTTGGCAGCAACTGTAGTTTCATATAAGTTCGATTGCCGCTCATCACAAAATGTATCGATGTTACATTACAGTATTTTAAATTAATTTATCACTTGTTAAGGTAAAGGAATACACTGCCCTACAAACTTAGTATTTCTCATAAAGTTGGGTATCTAAAATGAGTGAAGATTTGGTTTGCGTGGTTAATAATACAAAGGGTATTACCGCACCATGATCCGAGATCAATGTTAGAGATCAAACTTGTAGTGATTATTCACGGTACGATCGAGTCTGCAATCCCTATTTTTATTTAATTAATATACCTATGTTACCTTGAAAATCATTAAATCCTTGGTGATATTTTTATAACATTAATATTGTATTGTAGTAATTTCTCCAATTCTTAAATCCGATAATTAAGGGTAATTATTACGATAAAATTGATTAAACTAAACATAATACTTGCCTTTATGAAAACTTTCAGAATGAGGTGAGATTACAGAATTACCGCGCTGCAGTAGAAAGTTATGGTTTCCGACTACCATACACATTGTAAATTAAGAGGAAAGGGAAAAAGGTAAAATAATAATACAAAACAGCTTCTCAATATATAACATAATTTTTATTATAGTATTTACAACTACAATATAAAAATAGTTACAAAAATATGAACATTTTTTGGTCTTTGTGTACGAATGCCCATTTATTACAACTACGAAGCCAGTAAACCTGTTAACTCGATCACCACACAAACCCGTTAAGTCTGATCAGGTACGATCGGATTTAGTGCTATCTACGTATTTAGGATATTTATCGTTTTCCCCTTGCAATTTATGACCTTTGATTTTCATATAGTCTGAATTCATTCATTTCATTTTGCCCGTCTGAATATATTCTCTCATCTTACTCTATCTCTCTATAACATTATATATATATATATATATATATATATATATATATATATATATTTGTAATTACCAACTGTTAATGCATTAAACACCGTGAAACATGACACACGGAAAGACAGATACACGCGAGTAATCCTATAATGGTTCTGTTTTTATTCTAAAATTTTCTTTAAAATATTTTGTACAACCGTGGCATTCCAATTGGCATAAAACAGTTATATTGCCCGTAAAACAAAAAAACCTATACTATACAATATAGCTTTTATGAAATGCTGGTACATATGTGATACGATTCTTTATTGTGTTCGATTCCGGTCGGGGCAGACATTTGTGTGACAGATAAATGTTTGTTCTCGGGTCATGGGTGTTTGTGATGTCATATTTATGTATATCCACGCCACCCACAACACAGGGAATGCTAGAGCGGGTGTGTGAGTGTGTAAACGTTACAAGAAATGGTAATTAATAAAAAAAACTTGTTACTTTAACGCACGTAAACCGGTCTCCATTCGCAATCGCCAAGACCGCGTGAAAACTCCACGAAATAAATGTCCTTTACAAACGTCAAGCGCATGTCATACCACCACACCATATCATTGTTGAAACAGTTGTTACAGTATATGATTTTAATTAATCGCAACCATTATATATTTTAACCGTATCAGGTACTCACGATTTTTGTAATTTAAACCATATTTTAACCCAACTACATGTTACTTTATTATTTAATTTTTTGTGTCCTTTAATTTCCACGAAAAATAACACACATAACCAGTTGACGAGACGGTGCGAAAACTGTAACTACATTGTTTCGGTATAATGTGTACATTGATCCTGCAATTGGAAATCAGTTGATTCAACACTAATAAAATACCCTAAGATTTACTCACTTAAATATTAACCCCTCCTTCATATGTATCCTTCATATGCACTAACAACTACAGTCTGGGCTAGTGATAAGCTTGATGGAAAGTTGACACCGTTGCCCATGCCCCAAGGGGATTCAGAAGTTTAAGGGGATTCCGAATTTTAAGAGGATTCACAATGGAGTAGCCAGTCAATATTGAATATATCAACTTGAGTTTTAAATGACACTCCGACATTACAACCAAACAAGTGGAACACTTCACGGTTGATTTCAAAATGAGGGTAGTACGACTAGCTAGACCTGCCATCATACATGAAGACCGGGATTTAACCGAGTGATTCAGCACCCAGCGACATTCAAAAGAAGGGATTGAAAGCTATCACTGTCTAATTTAACAGAGTGCACTACTAGTAGGTTTGCGTGGATTTATAAAAGGAGCTCATTATACCTGAAAACAAACCTCCCCCTCCCATCCATCCTTCATAAATCCGCATGTAACTGAAGAACTGAATTATAAAAGGGCTCATTAAGAACTATTTACACAAAACTGGATCCATGAAATCGGTCGGCGATCTCCAGCGAGACACCCGACCTGGCATCTCGTTATCTCGTTACAGGGCCTAGATATTAAATATAAATATGAACAGACCGTAGATAATTGTACATAGTTATTGGTATTTAATGAACATTAACTATAATATAATTTCATGTTTGAAACTTCTGGAGAGGTGTTTGTGCGGCAGTACTATTGTGTTCAGTAATATTGTTTCTGCTGGTACTGTTACTCCTGCTCCTGAAAAGACAATATGCATCTTTTTCGTACACACATTCACATCCCATTAGGATTCCCTGTTACGGTTGACAGAACATACACAAATATGACATAACCTTTAAACGAGCTTTAGTTAATTTGAAGTTTTAGTGATATCTATCAGAATATTATTTAATCATTACAAAATATTCAATATTTTAATATATATCACCTATGCACGCCGTGATAACCTGTAGTTAAGGCAACATTTAGTTCGTAAATTTTATGTTTGCAGTCGTATTTACGCTTTTTTGGTTATCATAAAAAAAAACTGTCACATAATGGATCCGGTTGTGAATCGAACCCGGGATCCCTCGCTCGGCAAGCGGGGTCACTACCAACTAGGCTACGGGAGTTGCTTCGATCAAAGACAATCTAATGAGAAAACGTTTATATCTGAGGGATGTGCATTCGAAAGGTATGTGAAGTCTGCCATACCGCAGTTTGTCGGCGTGGTGAACTATGGCCTTCACTCCTTCCACTGGGAGCAAAGATGTGAGTCCAGGCAGTGGGACAGTTATAAGCTGTAAGCGATGACACTATCATAAAATTAAAAATGTAATAAAGCGCTTATAGCCCAACTGTAGTCTTCGTATATGATCCATCAAATGAAGCAACTTCTCACGCGGTCAGTAGTCGGATGAGTGACCGTTAAAGGGAAATTTAATGAGGACACTAACTTATTTAACTGGGTCAAGTAGTTTTCTAAATAGGAAGAAGGTTCACGGTGAATTTACTTGTGTAGTAGCTAGCCAGGCTAGGCCCGGAAACAATCTTACCACCATCCACAAATATTGTCGTGTTTGAATTGGATTGTATAGAACTCAGTCACCTCAAACCTGACGCTAAAACCTCGTACTCGTAGTACTGGTTATACTTACCCAATATAGTAATAGAGGGGTTTAATCTCCCGTCATTGTTAAACAATGGTTTATTATCCATCTTGGCGAATGGTTTGTTTGGATCCGGGTCCGACGGAGTACCTTCTACCCTCGACCATTCTCCCACCGTAGCCTCTTGACCCACTGTAACAATAAATAATTGAAATCACATGCGAGATATTTTTTATTTACGCAGAAGTAGAAAATAGGCATGCAGTTCCCTATTACGACTAATGCAACCGATGATTTCTATCCAAGATCAAATCTGGCTCGAAGGACCATAACGTCCTATCATGTAACTTTTTTTAAGGTCCAGTACTAGGGCTACACTGCAATGGAGTTTTCTATATAAATAGTCGCAATATACAGAGTCGCTTCTAACGAGTCCTTGAGCGCAGTAATACTTCTGTGACAGATGCATTCAAACACTCATTGTTAAATTATTAACAAAATTAAATACCAACTAGGTTTTTATTTTAATTAAAAAAAATTTGAATATAAGAAGCTTGATATGTGACACGGGACAGGTAATAACTACAGAGAAGCCATATTCAGCCACGTCATAATTAAAACGTTCACAGCAATATTCCACGACCAGCAGTACACATACCGACTGAATACATGACGAGAGCGTGCTCGTGTATGGTAGCGTTGTTCAGCACTATGGACTCCTTGATGCGGACTCCGGCCTTCACTGTCACCCCCGGCCCGATCGACACGTTAGGACCTATCTGCACAAACGGTGATACACGTCCCCTCGACAGCCGCCGAGGTTGACAAGTAGGGCACGCCATTAGACATTGAGCCCCACCATTTAAGGTTTGTAAAATATATAAATAAATGAATCGTCAATAGGACGAAAGACACAATCAAATGTACAGTAAACTCGCGTGGATTAGGTGTCGTATTGTAAATAATATCCAGGAATATCGTACTGTTAGTTTGGGCTATTTTGTAAACTTTTACCTGAAGTTGTCTAATAGAAAGCACTCTTTAGCGATGAGGCCGTCTTTTGTGAGAATCCAACTATGACTCCTTTTTTTTTTATTATGTGTGCATGCAATCAAGAATATTTGTGCTTGTATTTTCATTGACTAAGATTCGAGTTTCAGGTTTCGCCGTAAATCATAAGGCCTCACAGACCTCGCATCAATTTCGTAATTTTTTTTCAAACATACAGTCTCCATTTACATTTTTTCTATTAACCTTTAAGATATCATTACCATTACTTGACTTTCATTTTTATACTTTATTTTTTCACTTTCATCAATTACTTCCTACAACAACGGACAGACAGACAGACTCGCATGTTATTCTAAAAACGTTTAATTTTTTCATGGAACCTTTTGACACCCGAACCAAACCTACGAGTTCCATTCGTAGTTTAAACTACAGTGACTCACCACGGCGGTGTCGTCGACCGTGGCGCTGGGGTGCACGAACTCGCTGCGCCCGCGCAGCTCGAGGCAGTGACGATTGGCATAGATCGCCGCGCCCGCCGTCTTCACCTGTGACCACCAGTTCCTTACCTAAGCATCAAAATAAGAGATGTCGTGGGTAACACTCAAAGTCAAGTCAACCTCGTATACACAGATCCCTCCCACTGGAGGTGGCAGGGCTAATGTAGCTAGCTTAATAATGGTCTTCGACTACCTGTTCGACCACCATCCTTCGACCATCGAGCGTGAATCGTTATTAACATGTATCAATGTAGGACAGGTGGTTTGTTCGAGTGCTCAAATTTGTCTTATTTACATAGGTATTTCGTAAATCGGTATAAACAAATAAGTCAACACTTATTTCAGTGTTGGTACAGAGGAACCGTTTGCTTCTTACACTCAGTAGTCAGTGTAGCAGTGTTGTTATTATAACATTTAACTAAAAAATTAATATGTTTTCGATTTTTTCGTTCTTGGCTAAGTGTGAACAAATAAATAAAAAAAATATATACTTTCCACTAAACCTAAACTCATCATCCCAAAAGATTGACAACATAATGTAAAATAAAAGACATTTTCATAACATTGTAACTAAATTGTCATGATTATGACAACTTTCATTGTTGAAGATTCAACAAACCAATTAAAATTTCAATTAAAGCCAGAATAGTGTGGCTATTGTATTCGTTGCGTATACAATATCCGTCGGACCACTTTACCGAGAAAAGTGCCACGAGTTACCATTCGACTGTTTTAGTCGAGTCCTTTAGAATCCGATGTCAATTCATCAACTGTAGGACGCATGTCAACTGTGGGATGCACGTCAACTATGGGATTCATGTCAACTGTGGGATACACACCAACTGTAGGGTGCATGTCAATTGTGGGATGCATGTCTACTGTGGGATGCATGTCTGCTGTGGGATGCATATCTAATGTGGGATGCATGTCTATTGTGGGAAGTGGAATAACTTTCCTTTTGATATATTCTCGACTTACGGTTTTTCAAAAAGTTTAAAACATTTAAGGTATGGTACATACTTGCAATGCATACAGTTTGTTGGTGCCAGCCAAAGGCGCGATCACGTCTTGTTCCCAGGACATGTACCCAGGATTGGACTGCCCATTACTGTAATCAAAATTATTTTGTAAAATTTAAAAATTATTAAACAATTTTGTGTACTTTTTTATCAAACATAACACCGAGTTTCATTTAGTTGTCCGCTGTCTGTCGTACAACTACATAGAAGGGTGAACATTTATATTTTTAGTATATTTTATAAAAGCACATTTTTTCGGGATTAATCATAATTTTATTTATTGCACATTATTTATTGCATATGGTTGTAAGTTTGCTACGTCATTTTGAGACTGTATTACTTTATATAATTTTAGATTGTATGCAAATATTGAAAAGTTGCTAAAGGTAATGTAGTTACAAATATCATTCATAAACACCAGAAAAAATATTGAACAGAGATGTGAACCTTGGGGGACGCCCGAAGTGGGAGAGAACTAAAAGAAACTTAAAACCTTGTGTTGTTACTCTGAATTATATTGTATAGGTAGGACTTTACCCAGTTTAATAAATTACCATGAATATCGTGACTCTGTAGCTTGGATAAGAGTATAGTGTGGTTTAATCTATCGAAAGCATTGCTAAAATCATTATAGATTGAATCAACTCTTCCTTTCTGTAAAACGTTTTACAACTTAAAAAATTCTTCTCATACATCATTTCTTACCTATAAAACGAGTCTTGTTTCCTCTGAAACGCCTCGGCCATGGTGTGAAAAACGTTCAACGAACAAACGTACACGCCGCAATTGATCAACGTGGACACGTACGAGTTCGGCTTCTCCACATAGTGCGTTACCGCTTTGCTCGTTGCATCGTGGACCATGCAGCCGTAGTGGATTGACTGTTGCCTCGTCGCCTCCGTGCCCATTATTGTTACCTGACAGAGTACCAAGGTTTAGTTTAATTATAATAATAATTAAATACCCTAGTATGTAAGGCACGAGAAACTTCTATTCTTGAGTGTAAGTCTTGCGTAGTGCACCCTTTTGAATAATGAAGAGAAAATATCGGCAGTTATGTCGGTGGTACAATACATATACAAGACATCTACTGTGGCTACTTTTATGTTGGCTGTAGTCCCAAAAAACCTTAATTTATTTAATCAATATTTTTGTCGAAAAAAAGCTACTAGTAATAGGTACGCTGTCTCATTACATTTATTTATTTATTTGGTTCCATCTAGTTGGGCGAAACATCGGTATTAAATACAATAATCTTGAGTACACATTTCACTTCAAATGTCCGCAAGAATATAATTTTGGCAGTGAAGCTTAATATTCCGCTCAATGTTGCGTTGAGCGATCGTCTTGTATCTGATACTACTTCGCACGCATTGAGCGGGTCGAGGGATACATGATAGTCCAAAATACTCCGGTACAGACCTTCTCATTTGCTGGCCGACAACGCATTAGTGATACCATTGGTTTTGCTGATGTCCAATGGCGACGGTGACCACTTAACATCAGGTGACTCGTCTGCTCATTTGTCGGCTATTAACATAAAAAAAATGGTTAAAAGTTAAGTTATTATTTATAAGTTGTCATTTAAAATTTAATGGACTGCATTCCTGTTTGCTATTCGAACTTCAATTTAATTAACAACTGTCTTACTTATAATTTATATCTAAACAAGAGGCAATTTTAAAATTTTTTGAACTATATTATTATTTATGGATAAAATTTATTGACAAATCTAAAACAGCTTTTTCACATCTGCTTTAAGACATATATAATCACAGTTATAAATAATTAATATATATTGAGATTCAACCATTATAAGCATGTTGCATAACAAAAGGAATATTAATGAAACTTTCATTATCACAACCCATAATTTTATTACGCTGGTGGTACAACCATCATTTCATGAAAAAGACACTGTGTGATTATCACCTCAGGTATTCTGGTCTTACAGCAAAGTGCTAAAGTATGTAAAATATATTGTTTACGAATATATTAATGAGACAGGCGCCTGGAAATAATAACACCTAGAACCTCACACTGTAGTTGTTATTTACTGGGTTAACAGCTGTGCTGAGGAGTTCACCGTTTTTTCTCCTTAATGTTTTAACACATTTTTTCAAAACAGTATTAGAAGCAAAAAAATTATGTATTAACAAATTACCTACATTATTAAATGATTAGCATATTATCTTTATAATTACACTAACACTGACAGACACGCTAAACATATACTTTAATAAATCATATTTTATAAAACTCACCAACGCTTGTGGTCTCTCCTCATGAAAAGAATATAGTTCTGCCAATGGAAAGTCTGCACATACATCGCCATTGAGCAGAAAGAATGCAGTGGGGTTGCCAGCTCGAATTTGGTCTCTGAAGTGGTAAAGACCACCACCCGTTCCCAGAGGAGTAAATTCCTGTAGGTACCTGGAGATAGCAACCAATGGATTCAGATAATTTTCTAACAAAATCCTGAATCTCAGTCTGTAGTTATCCAGCTTGGCTGAATCAAAGGATCAGTGTTAAATTCCTATTTGTGGCTGATGAATGTACCTGACAGATAAATGTTTGCTGGATGGGTTTAGAATAAAGAAACAAATTAAAACTTGTTTCTTATGTACAATTCATTTGCATGTTAAATAAATAAGAACATTTTAAATTCTAATTCATTATACAAGTATATTTTTTATATGTTACTATTATAATATAGTGTTTATTGACAAATACTATAAATATATAAAAATGTGTATTATTTTATGAGAACACACATACCTCACCTTTTTAAAGTCAAAACATTACTACAAGAATATTTCAAAAATTATTATAGTGATTGTTACAATATATATTAAATATGCATAAACTGACTTAAACAACCATATACTTAAATTATATTAAAAAAAAACTAAAACCCAGTAGTTTTTTCTCAAATAAGTATGTGTCTTTAAATCATACTGCTACTTTTTGAACCAAGAATAATATGTCAACATATTATATTTCTAGACAAGCCAGATCAGACATGACTTGATGCTTGATTTAATACTTGATTTTACATCTCGTTATTGTTAACAGTAATAAGGCATAGCACTTCAAGGTAGGTCACAAAATTCAAGAACTATTGCCAAACCAATGATACAATATAACTAGGATTGGCAAAAAAAAGGACGATAACGCTCTGTCAAACCCTACCTGTAACTATGTGTGTAATAAAAATATTCCATAATATGCATGACAATAAGTATCTACCTTATAATAATATGGTACTCTTTTTGCATATCGCTCACAAACTGTGCCATCAAAGTTGTTGTATATGATCCTATAATCAGTATCTCCTTGCAGTCTTCCAACTCTGTACATGCCGCAATGTGATGTTGGATCAATGGCAGACCAGCGATTGGGAACAGGGGTTTTGGTATATCAAGAGATAGCGGTCGGAAACGTGTACCTGAAATTTTTACAGAGAGTGGAATTTATAATTCAGAAATATTACATTGTAATTATATGAACTAAGTCCCAAGCGACATCTGTACAATGGTCAAACTATTAATCTAGTTAAGATATACAGAAAATATTCAGAAGAATATCAAAGTTGTACTTGCAAATTGGGTGGTTAACAATTTGTAAGATGTGTGCATTTAATAAATTCAAAAGCCACCTTTACATACATACTTATCAGTGGAGCTAATTTTATTAAGTACCATAATATACAATACAGCTGAACAAACAATGACTGTAAATTTTCCATTCTTACTTAAATATATGTAGTACCAACTTATCGGATAAACAACCAAAGCAAGGTTTTCACCTACCTATCTTAGTACCATCATACTAAAATCAACTATAAATTATTATTAACACCCCCAACTTGCAATGTTCTAAGACTGGATGATAAGAGGGCTCAGCAGTTTCTCCCTAGCTAGCACCACATCAGTAACATCCATCATCATTTACCATCAGGTTGCCAATACTTATTTGCTGACCATAAATGAAAATTGAATATAGCCTGGTAAGATGTACAATTTTGAAGAATATTAACATACTTTATATCATTAATTTACATAACTTGTTTAAAATTTTATATCAGTTGCCTAGTAGATAAATTTAGTGTATCTTTAGCTTCTTATCAGTTATGCGAAGCTCGTGTATAAAGTAGATAATTATTAATGGAATGGAAGGTATGATTCCTGGACATAGCCTCATTGCCTGGAACCCTACTAAAGGTATATAATGAATAGTTAACCTATAGGTGAGAAGATCTCGAATTAAGAGACTACAACAATCCAACAAGTTACTCCATTTCGAATTGGTACATACTTAGAATCAGTGACCGGGAAGAATGTAGAAGGTACCAACATTGTTGCTAGGTCGTTGTGGCAACATAAACAGGAACAGCTGCATTCAGTATCATATGACTCTTTGACCCAAAATCCATGTTTCTCCGCCAGTAACCTATATTTGTATCCACTTCCTTGACCATTGTATATTAGATGCAAAAATTACTTGTAATTTTATTACAATTATTGTAAAATTTACACTGGTGACGTCAACGATCTTAATAATAAGAAAACATTTACCTTTTTGTGGTCCTCCTATTAGTATCACAGCTTTCAACATTTTCTAAAGTATCAACTAACCACGAAATTTTACAAACTTATCTCAACTAGAAACAAATTCAGCTACAAATAAAATTTCAATCAAATTGTTTGTTTTCGTTTACAGTTCCACAGAGTACAACAAAACTGAGAGATGGCCTTTTTTAAGTCACATCGGACATAGACTGAACATACCGAGTCAGTTGATTCGAGTAATCGTTGGAATTTTACACTTTCAGAATTACCAATTTTATACTATCATTTATGACGCTCACGGCTCGATGTTACATATTTTAATGTGATTTTAGATTAGATAAATAGATTTGGTAAAACATTAGGGCGGCCTAGAAAACTCCGCCCAATCCCATGCTGACAGAGCAGGGTGTCATAAGAGGTGACAGACGTCAGCCTGCTTGGTGGTAGGGCTCCGCGTAAGAATAATATTATCAGTATTATTATTAAGTCATTAATATTATCAAGTCATCAATATTTTTACTGGTATTATTATATTTCCGTGAAGCTTGCCTGGCTAGGTACTACCCTCCTGCTTGCGTCAGCCGCTAAACGATTCATCGTATTCCGATTTGGTGCTTGAGAGCCAGTAGGTACTTTCTTTATTTTTTTCTCGGCCAACAACGTTTCAGTGATACGTTCAGCCTTACTGATGTTCACGGACGATGGTGACCACTTACCATCAGTGGCTTGTCTCATTTGTCGGCTATTTTCATTAAAAAAAAATGTTTTAACAAATCTATTTCACCTGTGATGACGTCGACGTGAAGTGATAATAAGAGTGACGAGTCGTAACGAGTTTGAGTTGAGACGACGAAAACTTCAAAATATTATTTTATTACATCTTATTTTTTAGTTTTCGTTATTTGTTTAAGTATGAAATCATGTGAAGCAATTACGATCTTTAACACAAACGCAAATAAACTTTGCACTTTCCGCACATTAATTATGATTTTTGACCGTATGCTTCCATTTTGCATCTTTGGCGATCTGACTTCCACGCTAATGATTGTAACCATCTTTCGCTACATCTACTTGAGGCAAATCTAGTCTTCGTCGCCTTCTGGTGAAATTTGAGCTGCATATATGTTGCTTTCCTTTTGTATCAAATTTATTGCCGATGGAGGAAAAAGATATTTAAATAAACTCATTGGCGTATCTAGTTGCATTATTTCATCCGGAAGCTATTCACAACCTAGAAAAGCAATACGCGACTCGTCATATTTTATACCTTCATCAGACCACATCAATTTATCTTTCTTTTTCTGTTTTGAAATATTTGATGTGGATGGCTGATTGCTCAATTTATCATCATCTACTACTTCATATTCATATTCAATATTACTACAGCCTTCTTCACTTTCGGGTATGAACACATGTGCTAAAGGTTTTGGTTCGCCATAATTATTATCATCTGATATATTTTCGTCGTCACTGCACTCCGGAATTATGTTTGTGTGTCGAGACCGAGTTATATATTACCTGCAATAAATTAATAACTAAGCTACATTATTACATGATGTTCCAAATTTGGAATGCTACTTCAATTGATTGTAAAATAATGATTTTGGTATCTATACTCACGGGTTTTGCCATAACGCTGAGTATCCATTTTTCTCTTATAATAATTTAAACATTTTGACAATAACTCAAGATAACACCAAGAAAATGTATTTCGAACTTTTAGAATATCACACACGGTCAAAATGACGTCAACTACTGTTTTACTGTTTGATTGCTGTAACTTAATAGCCCCATACTAGCGACATATTTTCGCCATTTTAGACAACATACTGTAAACACGGTTATGATTACTTAACACACACGTTACAACGGTTATGATTACCCGGTTATGATTAATTAACCGATGGTATATCTAGTCATATACGTCGATTTGTTGAAAATGTTCCATATTTAGCAACATATGCGGTAAAGGGTTAAAACCTGTATTTTATCACGATATTCATCAATATCGACCTACTGCTAATAATCGCATCATTATGCCGCTTTATAATTTCAATGATTGCTAGCGAGATAGACTAATAACACTGATTTATCTACCAACTCATGAATTCGTAGAGCGCGCACCATTAAAATCTAGACCTGCCATTAAATTTAATTTATTGATTTTACTACCTTATTTATTAAACATACAAAGCAACTTAGAAGTTTTGTCATTTTTGGAAATATTACTTGTCTATATTATTTTAGTATTTTTAAAGAGGTGGACACTGATTCGGAATCGAAAGAAATCTCTATAATTATTGTTTATTACGGTTGCTTTCAAACCGAATCCGTTACTGTAACTTTTTAAAGGAGTTTAAAAAACCGTAAATGTTGTATAATTGAATTGTACACACGCCTAATAAATTAGACTATATTTATATTACGTGACCTTTGTGTTAAGGAATTATCTTTTCTGTAAAAATTGTGAAATTATCACAGTCAGTGTAATTATTAAGCAGGGAACGGACAATTGCGTATCCAATTGACGACTTAGTTGTATACATGTCATTAATAGTATTTAAAAGATATAAGTATCTTTTAAAAAGATAAGACAGGTAATTTACGAAGAGACGTTAAATGTTTATTTTGCCTATTTCCATAGTTTGATATCTTATATTATTCAAATGTTGGATAAATCAGCTAGTATTGATTCAATATTGTATTGTAGAAAATATTAATAACAGCTATTCATAGATTAAAGTTGCGTGACCCTTAACAGGACAAATACAATGAAATATGTGTCCTCATCATAGCCATCAATACATTTGTAGTAATTTAATAATTACACGATAAACATTTTATATATACAAGAAGTGATGAGTGACACACATAATCGAAAAACAAAAATAGACATAATTTGGTTGATCTTAATTTTGCTTTTAAAAGATTCAGTGCTGTTTATGAGACACGATGTTTGTTTTTACAATGAGGTTCCAAAGTTGATACAAGATTTACCTATTGGACTTTTTAAGCAACATGTTAAAGAACTACGATATAATTTAGGGATGTTATGGAGCTCCGTAACCGTCATCGAAACTATCGGATATCCGAAATAAAAATATATCCGAAACCGTAACCGAATCCGATAAAAAAGTTTCGAATAATTTCGGATAAAGGCAGAGTCTAAATAAAGCACGTTATGACTGGTTAATGCTGACCGAGCTGATACATTCAAATTTTAGCAGTTTTTATTATGTGATTTTTTAAGTTTTTATTCAATTATTATAATACCAAACAATACTTAGAAAGTCAAACTTTTACCTTGTAAATACATTATATTTTTTTACAAGTCCTAAACCATCGAATATCCGTAACCAATATTATCCGAAATAATTGGATACTCCGAAATAAATTTCATATTCGTACCGTAATTGAAAGCGGTAAAATGTTATTAATATATCCGTATCCTTATTCAGATCCGAAATTTCATATCCATAACATCCCTAATATAAATGGCAAGGACGCCTGGAAGTAACAATGTGGAAACCAATTCCGCGTAAGTTATAACTTACTTTGTAATTGTCATATGTTAATTTAAAAGATGTGCTGAGGAGTTTCATCAGTTCGCGTTTTTTCTTCTCGCAGTAGTAATAGCAAAAACAGATTAAATTATTTTAAATGTCAATCTGAATACAATGATAAAATATCTTTTTATAGAGTACATAATTAGACATTATAACTATGAATACAAAACCGTAACATATTGTATCTACGTTTGAAAACTCAAGCATCGGTATCACAATGTCGGGTTTTTAATATCGATATAATTTAATTTCGTAAACAAATTCTTTTTAGTCTATTTATGGTTTTCATGTATTTTTCGATATATTTGACAACGTTACTTGACGGTTGACGTGTTCTATATCGGTTGTCAAGTTATTGTCATATTCTTATGAATATGTAATGTATTGCATAGGTAATTAGGTGTGAATAAAGTAACGTTCGACAAATCGTAGTTTAACCTTACAACAAGTGTATATAAATCGATACAATTTTAATAGATCACATGTCAACATTGGTTTTAACTTTTTAATGAGCCTCTGCAAGTCAAAATGTTAAAAGATTTTTTACCATTCGCGAAGGCCTCGGACACGATTTAAGGATTTTTTTAAACGGTTACATGCGCGACTAACGGCTTAACAATCCTATCGTAGGGTAAGGACTGTTGCTCCAAAAAATTACGCTGTAACTTAAGATAACAATGCGGTCATTACTAATTAAGATATACCACTAGTCGAGTTAATCATTTTTTGTTAAATAAAAGTTAATTAATTCTGTTAAACATTTTAAAATCACGATAAAGAAAAGGTCTTGCTCCTCTAGGATATGCTGGTCTCATAACCTGCGTCCAATGCAATCGAGTCATATTCAAGTCAAGGCGGATTGATGGAAACGTCAGTGGTCAATCTAAGTGTTGGTTTTTCGTATGCTACCTTAAGTCACGACATGACTTAATTTTTGCTAATGATAATACGCCAGACCAACGGCTTAGAGTGCCCTTCGAAGCTCAAAAGCGCTAATGAATTTTAAACATAACCTTAATTCAGTCATTTTCATGTGTCGGTTACGTACTTAAGTCGAGGCGTGTCGGGCGGAATGGAACTGATTTTGACATTGGGAATGTCTTAGTTCGCTCCAGTGTAGGCTCAGATTTCACAAAAAAGTGCGATCCCCTTTATATCTCGGAGAGTTGTGAAGATATGATATTCGAAAAAGGCTCAAAAGACGCGTATTCACAGGAGCTGTAGGGTGCAAAAAGTATTATTTGAGCAAGTCAAAAACGAAAAAGGATATGGCCGAAATAGTGAAAAATAATATTTTTGATTTTAGCGCTCGATATTTTGGAAACGAATAATGATATCACAAATATGAGAAAAACTCCTCCGGACAATTTAGTCAGCTACAATTTGAGCCTAAAACATGGACGATCAGGTTAAGGTTTGCCCTGTAGCCTAACCTTTTTGAAAAAAGTCAAAATCTCAGAACTAATTTTTTCACATGACATTTATGACTTCATGTTTCGCGGACAATATATATTTTTTTGAATTTTTTTCATTACAAACTGACCACACCTTGCAGGCATTATGCTAATTAATCTCTGTTAATTCAGCGTTTCTAAATTCAATATTCAAGTTTTAGAACCTAAAATTTGTTTGAGAAAAAAGAGACTGGTTTTAGCAAACAACAGACGTAAAACGAAACGAACAATCCGATTGATCATCACTGTTTATCAACAAACCAATGTTAATAGATGCAGTGGATGTGTTTGACCTGCTACTGCTTATTAGCCACGCGTGAGTGCGTGTTTCAACAAAACTAGTTAAGTTTAAATCATACACGCGTGTGATAAGCTGCATCTGGATTGTAAATGTATCCAAGATTATTTTCCTTTTTATGTGGAGATTTAAATACATAGATTATCTTACAGATTCTATTCCAGCCCATTCGTTAGGTACGTCACATAGCGGAATTGACAATTTTTTTTGTATATTTCATTTAGTTTACAAAATTCACTTCTTAAATGAGAATTCATTTAATTTCGTCCAGAAACTGCAGTTGCATCAAAAACTTATAGTATAGTATGTATATAGAAGAGTTACACAATTTCAATTGCTTACTTACTAAAAAATAATACGTGTTGTTATTAGATTTTTGTTGAATCTTGTCATTGTTCTATTTCTTTGTCAAGTTAACCAATAGTTTTAACATAAAAGTAACTATCAACAGTCATAAAATCAAATCCAAGTCGATTAGAATATTGGGAACCCAAATAATAAATAATTCTAGAAATTATATTAAAATATGTAAATTTATACAATTTCAAAGTACAATAAATAAATAGCCGTTTTTACTAACACACTCAGAATTACGAGTAGGTATTTCATGCCGCGATTCAAATGGATACCACTCTAAACGAGTCCTCCGCTTTCTTTCTATCTAGAAACGCATCACTGAAGACCTTTTATTTGAATTTAAACTGAGTTGCTGTTATTGGAATTTATATTATATTATATATTATAAATAACACTGATATAGATGCCAAAAATATCTGTCTGTGCGATCACGTGTAATCTTAAAACCATTTAATAGATTTACATCATAATCTGAGATAGTTTCCATCCCGGGAAATGAGGATATTACAGCGGTATATTTTATTAAGTAAATAAAATTTAGGCTTCCTAGCTGCAGTTATTATTATAAATGGATACGTCTAGAATTCATGCTACTAGAAAGATCCATTGCTAAAATAATGCGAGTGCTATTCGTAAACGTAAGGTGTAGGTTTAATGAAAAGAAGCGAGGGCGGGTTACTATACTAGTATTCATCTAATTGAATTCATTCTAGTATTCGTTCAACTACCATGCTTTTGTTTTTTATCTATATCTATACTTAAAATAAAATTTTAACTGATCGCATTCTGTCCGTGAACAATATTTGAGAGAAAAAAACATTATGGGTCTTTATACAACCCAAAAGCAATAACTCAGAAGCTATAGAACCCAATACAATAGTTGTTAAGATTTTTGTCTGTTTATCTGTTTATCTGTGCGTTTCTTCCTGCTAATCTCAGAAACGCCTTAACCGATTTCGTTCTGGTTTTCACTGACGTATTGCAGTAAGCATCACTTAATACTTAAAGTTTGGTTCATTGCAATCCGTCCATAAATAAAAAAGTTATGAATTAATTTAAAATAATATAAGTCGTAGTCTTCCAGAAGCTAAGCGAGGGTAGCTTGTTAGTATTAAATAAAACTCGACGTCTTCCAATTAACTAATTCCGTATCTATGTCTAATACAAGAACAAGATTTTCGTTGCACAATGTTTTACTGGAAGTGCTGCTGTTGGTTCGATATCAAGAAGAATGCGTTTACACTCTAATTCGTCGAATGGGCTTTACGATCTCAGCGGCTACCTACCGCCAAGCCAGTCCGATTGAAGACGCTGTACTGTCTGGATTAGTACCGGTAGCTTACCTGTGACACAGTTGTGAAAAATAAAATAATAATGAATATTTTAATTTCAAAATTAATGTGGAAGAATGGATCACGTATCAATCAGTACTTATTTGCCGTAATCAGTGAGTTTTTGTATTTATTATTATGTAGTGTTGTGCTCTTCGTGATAAGTTACGAAATTTTTTTTTTACTAAATAGTTTTGTATCAATTTTGAGTGCGAGGAATTTATTGCTCAAGTTTATGTTTCGTTAAGTATTGATTAAGCAATTAATTATAACTTGTACATGTAGGTGTTTGGTGTTTATTAGGAGGTAGTAACGAACATTAAACAAACACAATTGTCTGTGAAATGTTTCAACCGTATGAATTAACTCATACTCGCACATGTTAAGTGCTAAAAATATATCGTATTGCACTTTGACTATTATAAAATATGTAGAAACAATTTAAGACCACCGGAATACAGCGAATGACATGTATGAGTATTTATAATGTCGAAGCAAAATTGTTATCATGTTACTGAATATACAGCGAACTGAATATACGCGAACGTTAAAAAGTTCATCGTAAAATGAAGTGATAGTGGAATGGGTGGAAGTCAGTCTCTCACGAGGGGCCCATGGTCAAAGAAACCGTACATTTAACGTTTCGGAAGGCACGATAAGCTATCATATTACAGTCAAAACTATTCGATAGCACCTGTGTTGGCCAGTAACCCAATCTTCACTGCAAAATAACATTGTAGAATAATCTCCGAGTCCATCAATTACGGGGATTCCCATTCAAATTCTAAATCGTTTAATCATTGAGGTATTCTGTAGTAACACTTATGCACGTCATTTTATGCTTCTAGTACCGTTGCGAAAAGGTGCTTTAACGTTGAGGAGAAGAAACGCCTAAAAATCACCTGAGCATACTATGTTTTAAATTGTATCATGCGTAGTAAAAATTAATATGACATGTTTCAGTGAAGAAAATACACTTATCTGTAATATCTTCATAACATTCTCAAAAGTTCATTCTGATGAACGTAGTGGTCGATGGCTTTTACCTCTCAATGCGACTGGAAATTGAAATTGTTGATTGTCCACATTAAGCCCGTACGTAAGCTGCATATCCGTGCGTTTCCTCGATAAACACGCGTTCGCTACTCAAGAATCGTTCATTAATTGTGTGCACTACATGTACTGTGTAACATGTGTTAAGTGTTTGAATTCAAATATTGTTATTATATTCGGCCTTTATAAGTAATCGGACGATATCCGGACAAATAAAATTGAAGAGCTATACCGCTTTCCGATTTTTATCGAATTGCTCCTCATTCCCTGGTGTTTGTGAGGACTATCCTTGAGAACTACTGTGAAAATGATTTGCCTTCAATTCGTACTATTGAAACCAATGTGTATCTTGTAACTAGTATTTGAACCAGTATTATGTTAAGGCTGTGAAAAGTCAGATAGGGTCAGTAGTTTGTTTTGTCAACTGCTTTAAGTTTAAGTGTTAGGGGCTACTGGAATTCCAGGAATCCATTAAACTTCGTGGTGAAGAAGCATTCGATCCTTGTGAATATAAATATCGCGTGAACCATATTACGAGTCCTCTGAGTGCGTTAAATTACTGACAGTATTAGAAGGTTTATATCCATAATCAGCTCCTCAACCAATAAACTAAATCAGTCACAAACGCTAGGTACTACTTAAACTTCTACGTCAAGTATATTGTACTTAATTTGATTGCGTTCTATTTGAAAGGTCCAATATTTTAGCACAAAAGATGCCAAATAATCGGTATCATCAATTGTGATGGGTGTACCACAGGGCTCAATTCTGGGTTCTTTACTGTGACTGAAAATGTACAAAAGCACAGCGTTAGCATATAGTTAAAGGAGATTACAGCATAGACGAATATTGTCGAAAATAATTGAGAACGCAACCGTGATTTATAATAACCTCACTAAACTGTAAATTAAGTACTCTGTGTGAAAAAACATATAACTTCCTTTTCCCTTTCTCATTGTAACTCTCGTACGATAAAGTTTCGATTAAAAAATGATGTGCATTAAAAAATTTTTTTTTACAAATACTTCGTAAAAATATATAAAATATTTGATTATCAAAAATTATATAAAAGATAAGCGTCCTTAGGCCGGGAAATAACGTAATTGCAATCGATTTCGCGCGATTTGAAAGGTCTGCTGAGGAGTATCTTTCGCCGTTTCCTTTTCTCATTGTTAAAATACCTTTTCGAAACGGTAATAGAACTAAACATTTACGTGTATAAGTTTATTTACAAAACACGTAAATGATGAAGTGATTTAGAATTCGTATGGGAATCCCCATAATTGACGGACTCGGAAATTGTTCGACAATTTTATTTTGCAGCGCAGATTGGGTTACTGGCCAACGCAATTCCTTCCGAATAGTTTTGACTGTAATATGATAGCTTACCCTGCCTTCCAAGACACAGAAACTAACAACTTTTTTCATAGAAAAACAAAAAACTGTTTATTTTTGTAAAGAATTCACTCGCCTGGTACAATTTGCATACTTTTCATGGCTATACCTGAGATCAGTTCGTTCGCCCTCACTAAGCGGGTTCTGGGTTAAATTAAAGAATACTCGTTATGTTAATCCGCACGTATATTCTACCATAAGTACGTGATGAGTCATCCAGTTTTGTTTTGTGCACCATGACATCATTTAAGATTCTACTGTAGAGTCAAAGTACATTTTATATACAGTACATAAATTTCCATATCTTGACAATTTTCTCAATTCCTATTCATTAACACGATAGCCCCAAAGCATGAAGACGTTTAATTCTCTCTTGCTGACCTATTTTCTTTCTTCTCTTGTTTTGTATTATCAATGGAAACATTTGAGAACAGATCACTATTTCCGTGGCTGTCGGTAACCGTTGTTATCTCTACATGCACATTTTTTTCCTTCTTATGCTTTGCCTTAATTATGACAGGAAAAAATATTGTTACATGTCAGGATCCATAGGCGCGTAAAAATGCCACAATAGTTCCGCAGAGACTTTATTTTACTTCACACACACTTCACAATAACAGTTACACTCGTAGGTCGCAGGTATTCGCTTCGTATTCGAAAACCGAGTGCCCTGTGGGCGACCCCGCCCGCTATTTATACCGATTTCCGGGCTTCCAGATTTATCCACGCCCTTCGTTGAAATAGACGAAAACAACAATAATTCCCGGAAATCGACATAACAATAGCGGGTCAGGTAAACACCCACATTTCGGCCCTCATGTGCGCCAATCTCGCCCCTTTTGCCTAAGGCATACGGGCCAGATTGGCCTGAAGTGAGCCAGGAAGTTTTTATTACTATCTGGGTTTCTCTTTTAATCCCTCCATTGTTTTTTTACCGTAACGGTCGGCCACCCTTCCAGAAACTTCGTAAGCTTGCCGACTTCGAGAAGCTTCATAACAATATTATAGTTATACTTATTTGTATTTTTTTTTTATAAATTAATGCCTCGATATCTCTGTATGAGGGATCGTTGCTCCACAAAGTAAAATGTCATTGGGGCCCTTTAAAATCGTCATTTCGAACATGTCACGCCACGCAAGGTTTGAATAACCGTGGACGAATTTCGACCGCTCGGCGGATGCTAGTTTAATAAATAATCATCATCATCATAGACATCGGTTGAAATAAAAAAAGAAAGACAATCGCGGTCCATTGCTAGATGATGGACAATTTATCCAACTGATAGAAATTGCTGTTTATCGAAGAACTTGATATAGCGTTAGTAAGTCAAGAATGTGGACATCTGTAAGGGGATAGTTGATAAAATTTGATAAATCGTCCAGCCTGGCCTAACGGGCGCTTTCTAAGTTATTGGACTGTTAATCATTTTCGCCGATAGAAACTTTCTTCTCTATTTTGTTATTCCGTTTAGAAATACGAGAAAATGATAATAGCTCCCATTAAATAAAAACTTTAATGTTTTACGAACGCAATTATTTTTGTTTGTTCATATAACAATAAAAAATGAAATAGTTACATAAAATATCGACGAATAAGTTTCATTTATTTACACGTATTATTTTATCACTTAGAGTCTTTGTGCTTGCGAAGCGAAGGTCGTAGTCCAAGCAGACGAAGGGCAGTTTAAGCCTTCACAGACCTCTTTATTCGTCAAAGCAAGCTGTAGTTAATTTATAATACGCACATGATTAAAAAAATTAAAGTCTCGTGCAGGATTCCAACCCACGGCTCTCATCATTGCTTATTGCAACTGAGAAATAACGAACTATCCAACAATAGCAACACATTTTTTACCTATAGTTCGTGTTTATCTTCATTAACTGAGTTCAATTATCTATATTATCTCATCCATTAGGCAAATGTTGTTCGAATTCCGTTTTAGTTGAGATTTACTCTGATGCAGATTATGATAACGATTTCAATTATTAAGAAATTACGTTAACCATACCGCTTTGTGAGCTCCATGTTATGTACTTATCGTCGCATCGATTGTGACCTTTCAACATTATAGCAGCCGTTCAACCTTTGTAGGTATTTTTCTCTCCGCACCCTCATCGAACTATAGATAAAAAATCTGTATGAAACTTACATCGGTACGGGCTATTAAAACTTGAATGTATTTAGTTTTAGTGCACTAAATTCTTCTCTTCTATACTAATATTATAAAAAAAAGATGCGAGTTCTGTGACCATGTACATATGTGTATTTGCGGAAAGTAATCTCCGGAAGCTTGGCACCTATTTGAAAAATTCTTATACTATTGTAAAGGTGCATTATTCTGGATGAACATAGATTATATATAAAGTGTATCTTTAAAATAATTGATGGCTGAACCCGAACGAAGTAGTCGGGGCCGCTAGTTCGTAAATAACGTGAACTTTTTGCGATTTATTTGGTACTTAGATCCGAATACCAAAAATACAAACTGACCTTAAACTAGCGTTACAAACTTGCTAAAAAAAACAATGAAAACTAACGAAAACTAGTTAAAACTAGTTAAGTATTTTTTTTCATTAAAATCAACTAAAAAGTAATGTTTAAAAAAATCGTTTTTGGAACTATCCATTTTCCGTTTCAGTAACAATACCGCTGCTGAACTTCGGTATGGTCCAAGGCTGGTTGTCACCCATGATATCCGTCCTGCAGTCGCCCGAAGGTCCGTCGCCGGAGCCCTTCACCAGCGCAGACATATCCTGGACTACGTCGGTCACTTACATCACGGCCATCATCTTAGGCGCACCGATGGGCCACCTCACTGACAAGTATGGCCGAAAAGTCATGACGCTGGCCACAACTCTATCCCTTATCGTAAGTATTATTTCTAACCTAACCTAACCTAACTTTGAAAATACATTATATCTGTACATATTATAAAATTCTAACTGATCGCTTTCTGTACATGAACGATATATGAGAAAAACTATTGTTAGGGAACTTTATTAACGCAATAGAACTCCAAACAATTGTTGTTGGAATTATTGCCTGTTTGTCTGTGAGTTTGTTATTGTTTTCACTAATCTATTACAGGAAGCATCACTTAATATTTAAAATCCATTTAATTGCAAGCAGTCCATAAATAAAAAGTTATAAATAAATATATTTCTAATTCATAGAACGAGAAAAACCCAGTTCTAAAACAGCGCAGGCGAGGGCAAATTGCTCGAACCACATATATCTACTACATAAGTTGATTATTGTCAAAAGCGCTTGGAAGCTATATATAAGATGCTTATAATTGCAATAGACATAAATGTATCTTTGGAAAAATTGATAAGCTGTCGCACAGGGGCTATTATGTTCAGTAACTGGAATGAGATGGCTGCTAACTATATGTATTAGTAATGATTTTATTAAACGTAACGAATGTTCTTTATCGAATCTTTATTGTGATGATTTTGTCAGTGAGGTACATGTGAGCTTTGAAATTCTGTCGTCGGTTGAAGATTTAGCTTGGGAAAAGTTTTAAATTTTTGCGATAGATGAGAACGTCCTCCTTCATAACAAATTTGTTCCGTAATTAGGTATAATGTACACAATAATATTATCAGCAGTAATCTGCAAGCATCTGAAAGGATGTCGATATGATCAAACATTAATTGCGAATGTCGTTTAATTAACTTCAGTCACAATTATAGTTTCTTTTCTTATCAGTGCTCAGATTGCTTTGACTTTGCATCCAAGACCAGGTTGACTGATTTGTATTTATCGGAATACAACGATAGATAGAGTGGCGAAATATATGCTAGATACGCCTGTATTCGCAAGTCGAATTAAAAGCGTATATCAGACAAGGCAGGCCCTGGTTCTAATCTGTAAGAGTACAGTACCTTGCTGTCTAGTGTAATTAATACCCGTATAACACAGATTTGACCCAGCAACCTATATACGACCAGTCAAAATAGACTGTTTTGAAAAAGAGGATTTTGTCAAAAATGTCCATATAATTCTAAATCTTATTTTTCTGTTCTAATTATTCGTAGGTCTTTGCTGAATACACGAATAGGGTTGGCACTTTTGTAGTGATTCCATAATTGATTTATTATTAAAAAATCGTGCAGCTCCTAAAATCGGACGAGGCACATTAAATTGGAAATCGAGTTTAAAATGCCACATCTGTCGTTTTGTGAGAAAATTGCACAAGACTACGATATCTGTGTGTACCAAGGATGCGACGTCCGCTACTTTTGCTAATACGTAACAAAAACAATAATTTATGTTTATTCATTAATAGATTCAGCTAGTCTCGAGGCTGCTCTAGATGCCTTGAGGACGGTGACGTAACATGTGAAACAAACAACGTACGATTTCCGGATCTACGTATTACTTTATGTTTAAATCAATAACCATTTCGTAATTAATTCATCTGATTTTGATGTACACCGATCCCGATCCTATCGTTTAGCTTACGTTATGATTATGGTTCTGTTGATAATTGGAAAAGCGGTAATAAAAATGGACGTGATCATTCAAATTGTATAATAAAGAGCATTTAATATAATTATAGTCACATAAAATAAATAAAAGACCAAAAAAAAAATGATTATTCATTATCGTTTTTGCATCTGTGATTCGTCGCTCATAAGAATCTATTTTACGATCCCTGACATACAGCACATTAATAATTTAAACGGTTACACAGTTAAATTCTAAATAGAAACAAAGTGTAGACGTCTTCATCCATTTCTCAAATGTTAAGAAAAAAAAACACTATTTTAAAAAAAGTTTAATAAATAACATTTTTCATACTCATAGTCCAAACGAACTTAATTTTTTAAAATTGAAGCACGGCGAATAAGTAAACAATTTTTTTTTATAAATAATTAAGTACGTCAAATGGTAATATTACCCTGTTGTTAATATTGCTCAAAATTTCCACTTTTATGTCGATAATAGTTTTTATAAATATAAGATAAAAATCTATTTTGGACTGTTATATTTATCGCGGAGTGTAAAACCAACCTAATAAAAAAACCTAGTGTGTAGACGTAAATTTGTTTAATTTGTTTGTCCTTCTTTAGGAACGCAAATAAATGACAGATCCATGTAATTTTTTGTACAAATACAGTTTATGAGATTAAGAGCAATAATAAATGCACAGTTCCATTGAGACAGATTTACCCTTTTACGCTTAATATACTGTTCAGATTTTCACCTAATCTACGCTAATATATAAATCTTTTGTGTCTGTCTGTACATTCCATTTTTTCTTGATAAATTTATTGAAAATTATTCATTTTATTTATTGATATTACTCACTGACATCAATTTGGCTGTTTTGAATTTTTTCTGACAGTTTGTACATATGTCCCGTTAAGAACGGCTTGACCGATCCTAATGGAAATTGGTATGTAATGAGAACATACCATCGCGTAAACAAATGACTAACAACCAATTGGGAAATGCTGAGCTAAACAGATTAAAAACTCCTATTTATACCTAGTTACAGTTGCATTAGAACGATTCACAAAGCGGTAGATGTCTCATTAAGTAGAGATAGTTGCTACAATATCGTTAGGTAGATAAAATTAAAACTGTATCTCTGACATCACCATTTAATATTGCTTAATAGGAAACACAATTTTATTCATAAAAATATTTTAATATTTGAAATTATATTCGTGTAATATTGTACGGAAGGTTTTATGTAAAACGCATAGTAATATAAATAAAATATGTAATTATTACTTCTAGTCATCCTTGACATTATAATGACTTCGTAAACTGCTCAACACCGTCTAGGGATATTTCACACTAGGTTGTATTATAAAAAAAAACAAGCCATTAAAAAAAAGAATTATATTAAACTATGTATGACTTGTTCAGAAACAATTCCAAATTCGAAAAAAGGCGTAGGCGGGTAACATGAATTTGTGTAGTAGAACTTTATATAGAGGACAGAATTATTGTTAAAATTTTTAACATAAACCAAAGGTGGTATCCTGGACCAAGCCGCGTCACAACTACAAGGCAGGACCGATTTTTGCAAGTAACTGCCAGAAGAGAGCCAAATGTTACAACAGGAAAATTGGTCCAAAAACTACAGACTGAACACCGATTGCATATGAGTGACCAAACTGTCAGGAGACGAAAAATTTCATGGGTGCCTTTATTGATTATTAATTTGTATTCATTTCACCCTTACTTTTATATTTTTCATTCACATTTTTGAGTTCTTTTTACTTTACATTTTATAGTCATTTTTATTTTTTCGTATATAAAAATATCAAATTTCAAAATAAGATTAATTGTTTTATATTGTGATGTAAGCTGATTAAATAACGATTTCGCAGATATTTAATATCTTGCAAATATACACAAGAAAATATTTTGTCAGCCCATACATATTATATCCCAAGGCCGTGTCGAACAGTGTATTATTAAGCTTAGCGGTTGAGACTCATTAACGAGGTACTCCTGTAAACTACTGCTTGCTCATAACATAGAGCAAGATAAACTAAGGGGTTATTATCATGTACAAATCAATACGATACCGCACACTGGATACTAGATATTCCACGGCTTCAGTCATTCATCGCGCGATGTGGGTAATGAGAAAACGTCGATTGTATTATGAAAGGCTTTATTATTTTTAAAGTTATTTAGTTACATTAACATTCAATTAACCCCATGCTCCACCGTCTGGGTTTTGGTCGACAAGGGAGTCAATCAGATCCTGTATTGTCGTGTATACCAATACACCGTGACCAAAATACCCTGATGATTGTGAAACGACTCGCCTGTCTGATCATCTCACTGTGGCCACTGTTCAAGCTGTGCATCGACATCTTCCAGTAGGGTTTTACTGGGCAATTCCAATGCTTGTCCTCAGCACTAGCTGATGCCATTCCAAAAGAGTGCTATTTTGCTTTTGTAAGCTTTTGCCTTGACCTTAGTCCTCTCCTAGTTGGCAATGCAAGCGGCACGGGTGCCTAATGTGGATATTGCTACAACGTTTCACCACAAACACCCCCTTACGATACTTCTATACCAGATGTCTGCATCGCCAATAACGAAGTTCTTAAAACCTTGCTGTGTTTGAACGTGGATACTGGATGGTATTACAGTGATTGTGCTAAAGGCATGTGCACCTAACTTGTCTCTTTGAATGACTGTTTCTCTTCTCAATGAAGACTGGCCCACTGCCAAGATTTTGGAAGCTTGCCATCGTTTCAACCTGTACCCAAAAAAGTCACCCACGCTGACCCCGCTAACTATATGCCTATTTTAATAACTTCCAGACTCTTCACGATTATTGCGTTTATATTGAACTCGCGTCCTTGGTATATGGTACCCATGAGTACATACTACGACTATATACAGAATGACCTCATAAGCGCCCGACAATACAATATTCGCCGAAACCGACTTTTTTTTACGTAGAATAAGTTAATGCTTCACAACAATCCCACCTGATGGAAAGTGAAGTGATGAAGTCTAAGATGTTGGACGCACTAGCTTATAATTTCCTATTCACTCTCCTCTTGAAGACTCCCACATCGTATGTAACCGGGAACACCGACGCGGGCAAGTTATTCCAGTCCTTTACAGTGCGCGTAATGAATGAGGACACAAACCGCGTCGACTGTACAGGTGGTAGGTTCACTACGAAAGGATGGATACCTGCCGTACGTTGAGTTGTTTGATGGAGGAACGGTGATGGGGGAATTAATTCGAACAATTCCTGCACACACAGTCCAAAATGTATCCTATAGAAGATCGAGAAGCTGGTAACCCTGCGCCTGTGCTCAAGGCTTTGCAGATTGGTTCCGACTAAATCTGGGTCACCAATGAGTCTCTTTGCACGCCACTCCATCGAGTCCGCTGATAAACATCCATACAGTACTCCACACACGGTCGAACTTGAGCTTTGTACAGGGTTAAAAGCTGATTCGGTGTGAAGTACCGCCGCACCTTCGCAAGTACCCCTAGTTTCCTGGCAGCTGTTTTAACCTTGGACTCGATGAACCGACCAAAATTGAGGTTAGAAGAAACTTTGACTCCCATCAATTTAAGACAGTCAGTGCATTCTACGGATACATTCTGAAAAGTAGGAGCCAAGATGAACGGGTTCCTCTTGGCGCTGAACAGACACGTCTGTGTTCTTGTGGCTTTGAATTTCACAAGATTGGCATGGCCCCATTCGGACACTGATTGAAATGAAAGATTCATGCGTTCCACCATGGCCTGTTTTTCGGACTATAGTTTGTCCCTATTGACCCGAGCCTTCGGGAGGTATCTCTCCACCACTGTGCTGTCATCTGCATACCCATAGATACCAGGCTTGAGCAGATCATTAATATGCAGCAGGATAGAGTAGCGGACAGCACAGAACCCTGAGGTACTCCAGCGTTGGTAGCCATCGATTGTGATGATCTTAGATGTGAGCTTCTAGCCTAAGTCCGTCATATGTATACCGAGGATACCCCGGTCGTCAGCCTATATGAGACAACATGGTATCAGATGGCGTCTGAATCATAGCAGAACGAATAAAAGTTTGTGGGAAAACGCCCCCGAAAAGGTCCAAAGTTCAAAAAAGTCCAAAGTTCAAAGTAAAGCCGTCATCATTACTGGGATAACCATGGAGCCTTTGAACAGAAAAATGGTGACATATTTTAAAAGGACGATTAGATTCTGTTAAAAAATTACAAGTCCCTGGCACTTCTGAGTCACGTGTTTAGGATGCTAACTTATTTTATTGCGCGTAAACTTGACGACTTCCAACCTCCTGAACAAGCAGGGTCTCAAAATGCACCATAGACCACATACGCACGCTGCAACAGATTATACAGAAGACCGAGGAATATAATCAATAAAAAAATATTTATAACAAACGAGTAATAATGTAACTTCGATATAAATTTGTATTTCAAATCGTAAATTAAAATAATGTAACAAAATAATAGACCAATTTTGAGATGTAAATTTCATTTTATTCATACGGAGGCAAAGTCAGGGGTAGAAATGTGCTGAGAGAGGTGCAAGGATGACACCCTATTTCTCTGGACAGCCACCCTATTTCTCTGGACAGCCACCCTATTTCTCTGGACAGCCACCCTATTTCTCTTACATTTTAAGGACTTGCTTCCATTCTTCCTTAGTTTAACTTTCGATTACTGTTTTTAAAACTTATTTTGAATAAGAGTTTCAATGACTATTACAATTTAAAACAATATATTTGAACTTTTTAAATCATATAAATTGGAATTTATACTGTACAGAAAAAGAAAACTTTGTACTTATTCGCTAAAACATTAACAAACTACACTAAACGAAATAATAAATCGATTTTTTATTAACATTAGGGCACTCAAGCATACAGGTTTCGTTACGATATTGTTTTTATTGAAAATGGTACAAATTTATAATACGCACATACAAATAATTAAATACACGTGCAGGTTTAAATTCCGGCCCTTGAGGGAGATCAACTATCAAGATTATACAATACTATAAAAATCGAATCCACGAATGCACAGTAAACAGTTCCGTAATTTGCCTACCTAATTTTTTATATCACTTCCGATTTCATTAATATATTGATTGTTGTTCTGGTTCTAAATAACAACAAAAAATTCAACTGCTCTTTTATGACTGGTTTTTCTTTCATCCTTTTTATAAGAATGGTTAAAATAGGCTTAGAAAACATCTGATTCCAATAAAAACATTCACTGAACGCTTCTTCCGGGCGCCTATTGTCTATGACTGTCTAGTTCTTGCCACGGTTGACAAGATTTACATTACTATAAATCCGTGAATAAGAAACATAAATACATAAAAAAACGTTAAATCAAGGCCGTATTTTTAAACTTTGCGTCCTGAGTCAATAGCATTAGCTGATCTGGTACTTCGTAATAGGTATTATAATTATTAATACGATTCTTTTTCTACTCAAGCTGACGTTACAGTTTATTCTTTTCAAAGATAAAAAAAAAAGCTTTTATATTATGCATGGCGCATCCAAACAGGTTCATGTTGTTTTTCACATACAAATAAATAAAAATAGTGAATTGGAAAATCCACCAAAACCGGTTTTTATTATTGTTTTCATTTTAAAGCTTCTGTTCGTTTGATAATAAAAAATATGGAACATACGATAGAATACTCGCGTGTGACGTGTATATGTCTGACTATTTAACTAAATGAATTTGCCTGTCTTTTACATCGATTTGATCCGAATCTGTTATACGGAAAGAGTTGAAATTTGATGTAAATATGGAGTCAGGTGATTTAATGCCGTTCGCATACCGTAAATAAAGGAACTCTGAAGTCCAATAATACTTTCGTAAACTACGTTATGTGACATAGTTATTAACAAGAAAAGGCTCGTTATGAAATATTTTTTTTAATGCAAAGTAAAAATATAATAGGCGGAACAGTATCCCCTGTCCCTTATATCCAAAAATTCCGAAGCTGGAATTAAAAAAAATATTTGTCGCCAAATTATGTGTGAAGTCAAGGTTTATTTGCAACTACCTCCACATAATAATACAGTTCAATTTACATAAGAATCTACAACATCTGCTGTCTGCGTCAGTGTTATTGTAATTTTATATTTCTTTGTGTAATTCAGAGAATACCTGAAAGACTTAGTCACGAGTTGTTTTTAATAATATATTTTGTTACCATGTTGAACTTAAAATCCATGAAGTAATTCGTAATATTTATAACTAGGACCCGTTCCGACATCCTTTGGGAT
The DNA here is from genome assembly GCA_003671415.1 of Megathymus violae. Classification (NCBI taxonomy): domain Eukaryota; kingdom Metazoa; phylum Arthropoda; class Insecta; order Lepidoptera; family Hesperiidae; genus Megathymus; species Megathymus violae. The sequence goes on along the minus strand of PDGT01000030.1, from coordinate 1,674,070 downwards.
CATGTATCTCCATCCAGAATACTGTACCATCTAAACGGTAAAAGCATATTCAAACAGGTGCCGTTGTTCCGAAGATTACTTTCCTAACATACACACGCTCGCAAAATTCGCACTCTCTCTATATAATACTGCATAGATATTAAACTTTAACTTGTAAATTTTTTTGCTTAAGTTTTTTTTCACACATTTTCACCATGACCCAGAGTTAACTGAGAGAACACTACTAGGCATAAAGTTCGTCCTTGTTATTCCAACGTTACAGAGATCCATAAAGACTAAATAAATAGATACTGTTACAGCAATCTGGTCGTAATTCAATCTCTATAAGATGGTGTCTGAAACTTCAAGACGAACCTGTTCAACATGGCTTCTACTTTTTAGAATTATAGCCTTGTGTGTCTACGGCATCCTTCTTGCAGTACTTGGGAGTAGATATTTCCTAAAAAATTGTCTATTGAGTCCAAGACCAAAGCAGCCGCCACGAAATTATATATTCTTGTAAAGACGCGGCGCGTTTTTACACCAACACCAAATTTGACCTTTATTGAGAGAAGAAGAGTGAGAAGACTCATACGTTATGAGTGTCAAAACTTTTTAGGCCGAATATTTTGACCTCATTGATTTAATTTATTATCTTGCTAATAACAAAAACTGAATTAAAATACTTAACGCAGACCTAACTTACATATTAACTTTAAATTGCACTTAATTTCCAGATATACTGGCAAATCAAGCTGATATGTTTGAAGCCTTGGGCCGTGATCCTCGCGCGGGCTATCGCCGGATTCCCTTGCTCCGCTTGCTACATAGTTCTGCCCATCTACCTCAAGGAGATCAGCGACATAGACTTGAGAGGAGCACTGGGTTCATTGCTCATACTTAATAGGTTAAAATTTTCTTTATGTTAAATACTTAGTAAACTGAATCGTTGCTGTAAATAATAAGGGGGAGAGGATAAGGGGAAAGCAGTCATTCCGCATAACTTGCTATCTAATACTGCAGCTGAAATATATTTATAATAATCTGATTGGTTTTAAAGGCATGGTAGCTAGCAAGATAGATAAAGATTTTTTTACCTTGCGCGAGTTCTATCTGAATTAACCTATGCGGTACAACCACCTTCGGCTGACCTCATACATTGAAGTCATAAGAGGATACTCAAATTTGTGTACTATCACCTCTACTGCTTATGACGTACCTTGCTGATTAATACGACATGATAGCGTCAAATGCCTTATTTTGGAGGTTGCTAATACCACTTATGTATGTCCGTGACGAGGTGAACACTTATCACCAGATTGCCATTTCCTTATTAAATTGCCATCATAAAAGTAAGAAGATATTCGCCAACCGCGTCAAATATTTTTGTATCATGCAGCCACTGTGTGAAGAAAAATCTGGTGAAATTTGAAATTACCATTCACTAGGCAGATCTATGCGAAACCAACACACCATAACCAAGGCATTAAAATGACGTCAAATACTTCGGAATTTTATGCCCGATTCGCAATGCTCATTTATATGCTGAATGTCAGATGCAGTATCTCAGAATCCGGTATACAATAAATTATTATAATAAAAATAAAATTGAGCGCGTTAAGGGCAATTAAAATTCATAAGGAAACATTAAGGAGTCATTTGTATTAGAAACTTTAGCAATTTCATTAGAAACTATTTTGTTTATGCTAAACCAGGAATTTTCTTTAGAACAGTTACAGTTCTGAAGATTCTTTGATTCTACTCAGTTCCTAAAGGAATTTGGTGAATGTTATCAATAAAAAAAACATTCTTATTTTTAGAGATATTTAAGATGGATACACAAAATAGACAAAATTTGAAAAAAATAATAATATGTGTAACGTGGTACATTATAGTCGTCACAAGGCGGTTTTGACGGTTACCATCATTGTCACACTAGACATGTATTAACTAATCGATATGCCTGAGAAACCGAATTTTACAGTAAATCGATTTGGATTTTAACGATTTTTAATCGTTTCCATAATTCAATTCTAAAACGCAAAGACCGTAACATTAAGGTATATACTAGGAACTGAATGGTGTTACCTTATTATTTCCACTGACTGCTTACCATTAGGTGACATGTCGGCCAGTTTAATGCTTATTCACATTAAAGTATGAAAGAAAAAGGACCCAATTTTTTATCAATTCTCCATCTACCATTTTGAAAATCAACTTCACAATTTTGAAATTTTTTTTTGTGTCCGTCTGTCTGTTTGTATGTCCTGTTATAACTTAAGAATGGCCTGACTGATCTTCATGAAAATTAGTGAACACGTGATTGCGCAGATTATAGGCTATATAAAATATCAGTAAACCTGTCACGTAGATGTCTAATGAAGGCAAAAAATATGAAATTGTTAATAATCATGTACATATAATTCTACGGTGCAACCTTACACTTCGCGTTCTAAGCACTTCTGCGCGCCACGCACCGTATTTCATTATTAAATTCAGTAAGATTTCGGGAAACAATCAGATCGCGCGTTCTCTTTACATTTCATCAACAACTTTTTTTTTCTAATACAAGTATCTGTACCCAACAACATCTTTCATTTAACTATCGTATGGAAACAACACCCCGTACTTTGGTTTTAAATTGGTCCTTTCGGTCCTTTTGGTCGTTTCATACTTTTAAGTTGGTCCTTCGAGCCAACCCAAACGAAGTCGGACGAGGCCGCTAGTTAAGTATAAATCGGTGGTGCAAAGTTACGATTATAGAATTTATTTTCAGTTTATGAATAACGGTAATAAAAACGAGTAATGATTTTTCACATAATTATTTCGGCTTAATCCTTAGTCTGCAAGTATATCCCACCACTATTTGTGTAAAGTAAATAATTATACCATTTGATTTAAAACACTATACAAGGTTAGTTTATGTTCATGAATAAGAACTGTTCAATTAAGCCTAATAAATTGTGACTATTATAATCGTAAATTGTTATTTATTTCATCGGCAAAATGGCATGTCAATTATATAATATAGATAGTCATGTGTACATTGACAGATATGTTTCGGTAAACGTTAGCTGTCACTTCTGACAAGTTGTCAATTACTACGTTTTCATTGTCGATCATGATTTAGATACATTGATTTAGGCCCAAGAACAATCATAGAAATAAATACTTAGGGGACGATGGGGGAATTGCGGACGCTTAAGCGGAATTACAAATAGGGCTCATACTATTAATAATAATCAGTCTGTCTTTATTAATTATTAAACTACAGTTATATACCTATTGAACTAACATTAATTATTATATGAGATCAATCAAAATCTATTAAAATTTAATCAAAAACAAAAACATATCTGTCCGTAATTACCCTTAGCTCTTGGGGTAAATACGGACCAGTGCTAGGTTAATTGCGGACAACAGGGGGTAGTTACGGACGAGGTCTCATTTCATATGCAGAATTCACAAATTAAGTCTTTTGAAGAAGATCCAGCACTGCAATTCTCATGCGCCCAATTCTTGCATTTTGATCTGATAATCCAGTCTTCGGTGGGTGGGTCACAATACCTTTGCTGGCAATAAATGCAGAAATATTCATCATCTTCTTTATCACTCAAAATTTTTTAAGTTTCTTACACCTTTTGGTCGTTTTTCTTTGGTGTTATTTGGTTTTCTATTTGTAGTTTTAGTCACTTCTTTTTGTCAGGTTTTGTCTCTTCTTTTCTATTTTCTTTTGTTCTTTTTGTTCTAGCTTTACTTTTTTGATGTGCTCGTGAAAATAACAGAATATTTTTTTTGTTAATCGTTTTTTACGAATAGGTTTTAGAGTTGGTACTTACACTACATATTTTCTAATATATTTTCGAGGCATCTGGAATAATGAAATATTGCTATAGTTTTTGATAAATAACATAACCCAGGGTATATGATTTTAAACTAATGTCATCGCGAAATTTAAACATTTTATTATGTAGCGGGTACTCACAATACGTATTTATTTGTTGCCAATATTTCAACCCAGTTGCATGAATGGAATTGACGACCCCGTAGCCCAGTTGGTAGTGACCCTGCCTGCCAAGCGTGGGGTCCCGGGTTCGATTCCCGGCCGGGGCAGATATTTATGTGACGGATAAACGTTTTTTCTCGGGTCATGGGTGTTTGTGATGTGATAATTGTGTATGTCCATGCCACCCGCAATACAGGGAATCCTAGTGCGGGGGTGTGTGTGTAAACGTTTAAAAAAAAATGGTGGTCACTGTGAAACTACGGTGGCGGGGAGAAACCTTCGACAAGCTAGTGGTAGATTAATCTATCTACCCTACACACGCCACTTACTGTATCTTCACGCACTAAATGTGAAACGTAGGGTAGATAGATTAATGTACCACTAGCTTGTCGGCGGTTTCTCCCCGCCACCGCAGTTTCGCCGTGACCACCATCCATGCAACTGGGTCGAAATATTGGCAACAAATAAACACGTATCGTGAGTACCCGCTACATAATAAAAATAACCCGGGTTAATTACGGACGTTCGTATTTACCCCAGGTACTTTGTCCGCAATCAACCCAAACGAGTTAGAAAAAATACAATGACGCAATTTTTAGGTTAATAAAATTTATCAAGGCGAACGGTTGTACTCTTTAATCTTCATTATCAACGCAATCGACAGAAAATATATGTTTTTTTACTGACACTTATATTTTCTACATAACACTCAAAATAGTTAATACCAAAAATTAAATCAACGTGACCAAAAATTTTAAATTACACTTACCTTGAAACGTATTCGCAGTCGTCCATCGGGAATGTTTGGTGAGCACTATAGATGGCGGAACGTAACGCGTGAAGTTGACGGCTGGGCGCGGGGATCAGGGATTGAGTAGATATATATTAGTCTGTATTTACCCCGCGTCCGCAATTCCCTTATCGTCCCCTAAATGGTGATCGATGAAAATGACACAACAAACAACTCGAATTTGGGATAACACGTTGCAACTGTGAGTGGATATGTACAGTTGAAACCTGTTATATACATATGTGTTTTTCAATTTTTAGACATAGATAGTATAAAGACTTGTTCGAGACTTCACGCTTTTTTAAATATAACATATTTTTATTGTGTTTTTGTAATTATGTTTTGAGACTTATGTAAAGCACAAAGGGAATTTGAGTGTTTGAGTTCAGTCATAGGCGGTTGCCCAATCCTTTACACCCGTATTTCCCGATACAAGGAGTAACCGGGGCCACTTAAAGAAAGTAAGCTAGACGTCTTATGAAACTAAGCACAAACTGTATATGCGTTTGTTTCAATAGTTTCTACAAATACGAATAGCTAAAGCAAAAGGTCGCAAGGCTTATCAATTTCGGAGAGTGTTGAAATCGGTAAATTAAAGTTATCTTCTTTGTCTAGAAATATCGGCTACCTAGCCAGTTATGTACTTGCTGATCTTCTGGAGGTGAACATTATGCTCTGGATTGGGTTGCTAGTGCCAGCCGTTGTGTTCTTCATCCTCCTCGCTATGCCAGAGACCCCAGAGTTCCTAGTAAAGCAGGGAAAAGTGGATGTAAGTTATAGAAGATAAGTTGTAGAATTATATATGCTGTGGAGATGGGTGATAGCTATTGGAAAACATGTTATTATCGATAAGTAGCAATCGCTTTAAATATGTAGAAAGACTAAACAACTGAAGAATTAGTCACCCACTTTAGCTGGGTACTGAAATGCGCTCTAAGACACCCTCAGGCACGAGAAGGGAACGGCTCGTGGTTAAGGCCATTAGTTTCCCTTGAGTGTAAAGGTAAACTTCGCACACCTTCAAAAACGCTATGTAACTCTCACAGGAGTACAGGGCTCTTCACGATGTTTGAACTCACCGAAGCGAGTGATAATTAATTTCAAATACGCACAACTTAAAAAAAAATATGGTTCCAGCATGACTCGTGCTAAAATATTTTGTGAGACTCTCGGGGCTATAAATAAGCTGCTTCATAACTGCTTTTCTCAAATACGATGCTTGATATTTCCAGGAAGCAAAAAAGGTTTTGGCTTGGTTGCGAGGAGTAAGCGTCCTGGACAGGTCCTTGGAGCTGGATATAGACAGTATTGTGAAGGTGGAGAAACGTACCAAGGCTGACCCAAAGTCTGTCATCAAAATTATATGTAAGCAAACTAATAACAAAAGTACCTCGATAAACTTGAAATAGCACTGTTATTATGACAGTCTATGGGTTGGAAACTGGGGTGGACGTATTATTTTCACAGAAGAAATCAGAAAGTTATTAATAATTCAAATAACAATTTACACTTTAATACATTCTCTTAAAAAACTTATATGATTGGTGCCTAAAACTTCTAATGGACAAAGTTCAATTTTTGGTACATGTTTGTACGGTTCACCTATGTTTTTGTGAAGCAAGGTAATTCAATATCTAAACCCTATATTTCACCTTATGGGATGTCCGATCTTAAAAAGAAAATGTGATACATTGCAATATCTGTGACTGAATTCAAATAATAGTTTAGCTCTAAGAACAATTATGACAATTATCGGTAATAAATGTCCTCAAGATGCAGTGGCCAATGTAGACGCGCTCCCGCGTATTTATCGTCTGCCTTACTTCGGTTCATGCGGAGGACCTTGATAAGGCAAGCGTTCACAAATATACGCGATCAAGTCACATAATTATAACCAATCCCTAAAACAATTGTCAACAAACAATTGTCTTTTGTGCGGGGAACTTAACTTTGCCTAAGGAATAAATATCCAGTAGCGAAGTGAGGGCTTTTACTGCTTAATTAATAAATTTGAGTGTTGTCACTATTGAACTTTGTGGTCTAAGGGGTTTATATGCACACTTGATTTCAAAACGAAATTCTAAATTCATAATGTATCTAACGAAACAACAACAACACCTCGGTGTTCAACTCGATGAATTCCGACGATACTCATCTATTAGGATTCTTTACCTCCCTGATCTGGTACGACAACGGTAGCTATTGGCTTTTACGACAGTCTCCCGCACAGGAAATAGGAGTTCAAATCCTGTACCTATATTACCATTACCAATTATTTTATCTATATTAAGCTATTAAAAATCAATTATCACTTACTTCGGTGAAGAAAACCGTCGTGATGAAATCTGCATACCGGAGTATAACGTTCCCAAAGGCGGGTGAACTCTGCCAACCCGCACTACGAGTAGACAGGCGTTGCAGACTGTGGCCTTAACCCCACTCATAGTAAGAGAGATGCGAGTCCAACAATAAGACAATTATGCATTATAATGACGTGACCCCTTTCTGAAATGAACCGTTTGCGAATGAAATGTTTTTCCGTATTTCGGTTGCAGTGTTAAAAATTTTTCTTCTTCGTTATCTCGCTTTTCTCTTTGCCGAAAACTCGTAGGCAACGCCCTCGATAATATGAAAACATAGCTACACACATCACAATCGTGGTCCATTTTTGTATAATTTAATTTCGTCGACATGCATGGCTTGTTATCCGCTCCGTGACGTGCCATTAATTGATTGTCATGGTGTAAATGATTTTGATCTGTGGCGTTGATTGCATTATTCGTGATTAATGGCAGGTTTATCGTATTACGAATCTATGTTGTAATTTTTAATGAAGCCTTGACTCATGCAGCATCTGATTAGCTGAAGTACATTTTCCATGTACATAATATTTTAACAACCTATTTATGTTGATTAAATTGATGCCTTATTTATAGCGCGTACTAAATTTTGAAGTATTAATTATACGAATAAAAAAAAATTTATAACCAGTTTATAAATTACGAACAATTTCTGATAAGCACTTTGCAAGTTGCTCGTTTCGGCCATCTATTTTCATGATGTAATTTACACAGATGTTGTTCTTTTTGTCTATGCTCTATTAATTATTTTTCACATTCGCGTCTTTTATTCCCATTCTGTCGTACGAATAAAGTAATAAAATTCTGTGTTATCATTAGAACACCACTATTCATACTATATAAACGCACTCACCAAAACTCAACTCACACCTGTACGAAGTAATCGGTGGCATTAACATTTCATACATAATAGAGACATAAAAAACACCCGGCTCATGTTTAATACCCTAATGTCTACCCTGGCCGCATATACAACCAGAAACATCCAGGTCTTGTTTGGAAAGAATGGTCATTATCAAACGAACTCCAAGATCCTCAAAACATTTTTATCATAATTCAAACCAAGACCTCTCACTAAATTGGTGCGCTTAATATTAGGTCTACATCGCCACTTAAGTGGAATTGTAATTCAGCATTAACTTATAATAAACATATGATTCTGCTATATATAATTCTGGCTAGTATAAGTTAGCCAGACTCGTAATTTTATGTATGACCTCCTCTTGTCATTTAATTATTTCCAGCACTAGACTTCAAAACGCTCATAGATTGATCATGTAGAGTAATCAGTATATTGAATTTCAGTACAAGACAAACCTACATTCAAGGCCTTCATCATCACGTTAGTGATTAAGATTGCGCAGCAGTTCGATGGGTACTTGATAGTACTAATCTACGCAAGCTTCGTCTTCGAAAAGGCCTCAGAATCCATCAGTTTGAAGCTCAGTCCAAACAAGCAGGTCATGCTGATCGGCGTGGTGCAGCTGTTGGGGTCTATTTTGGCCACGTGTATCGTGGAGAAGACTGGACGCAAAGTAAGTTGATGAATTGGCAAATATTTTTAATGTAAGAAGAACGAAAGAACTAAGGGTCTCATTATCTTTATCGATGTGCGTGGGGAAAATAGGAGGTGTCCCTTCGATGTTGTTAAGCCACGTCGGACAACTTTGGTGGCACAAAAATTTCCGAGAAGTGCTCCATGTTTCCGATGATCGCCGATGACTCGTGTCGATCGTAAGATGGTTCATGTTAAACCATTATGGGTTTGGTCGGTAGTTGGATTTTTTTTTAATGTTAATAGCCGACAAACGAGCAAACGAGCCACCTAATGGTAAGTGATCACCGTCGCCCATGGACATCAGCAAGACCAAAGGTATCACCGATGCGTTATCGGCCAGGAAATGAGAAGAAGGTAAGAAAGAAAGCTAGGATTACGCATCTGTGCTTCCGAGCATGTTAAGCCGTAAGTTCCCTTGCTATTTTTAAATACCAGTCGGTAAGCCATATATATATAAGGCCATCGGATAATATGGGAAATTTTAACCCTTCTAACTCCTGTACAAACATCCATGCAATATTTAGCGAAAACGACCAACAAATACTTGACATTAGCCGCCAAATTGGTTCTCATTGTTACTTTTATCTATTTCTTACATACACAGTAACGCCTGTATACATATACAGGTTAATAGCATCGATTAAAGTTTCCCGACGAATTTTATTCGGGTAAAATTAACTGTTTGGTAAACATATATTCGGGATACATATCGCACCCTTAGAATGAAAGGGACTTAACTCAAAAATTGCAATTTATGGCAAATGACGAAGAAAGTTTTCAAAAATGTATGGTCTTGAGTAAATTTAAAGAGACTGATGAATGAGGTTTTCCTTTTTTCCCTTTCTCACTCATAATTCGGGCTCTTTTTCACCATGGGATTTTGGAGTACGCTTTTTTAAGTAAATCTATAGTAAAATCTGGAATTTCAGGAATTTTGAGTTAAGTCACTTTAATTCTAAAGGTGCGATATATTCTTGGAATTTAATGGGATAGCAAACATAGAGCAATCGATGTTCTGCGTAGTAACTGCTCTAATAAAGTAGTTTGAAAGACTTAACCGATATACCGTCGAGCACATTAAGGATTGGGTCCCGGTTATTATTGTTAGGTAGCTGTCGTTAAGTTACATCAAAGGCCTTGAGGCGGTGTAAAAATATGAGTTACTGTACTTATTCTCATTACATCAGTATGGCGAGGTTTGCTCCCGGTCCATTCTCTGTACTGGGCTGTCAATATGTTGAAGGTGAAGCTTGTTAATTAATATTTTCGACTATTCGAAATTACATTCAGGCAATTATTCCAGTTTCTATTAGTGACGACTTCGTTCGCGATGGGCGTGGGCATGTCGATGCTCTCGTGCTGGTTCTACCTGACGGGTGAGGGTGCATGGCTCCCTGGCTGGGTGCCGGTGCTGGCGATGTGCGTCTGCATTTTCGCGGACGCGGCCGGTTTCCAGCCCATATCGTACATCATCATCACTGATCTGTTTACTTTCCAAGTAAGGAATAACATATTGAAAATTAAGCATCGATACCTATAATTTAAAATTCTTTTTACAATTAGAATTTATAATAAGAGAAAAAGGTGTTTCAATTCTTGTTTTTTGGTAATTACAGCTTCGCGGCAGTGTATCCGCCTTCGCGAACATTTGCGCGAAACTGAGCAACTTTGTTCAAATGAAGTGGTTCACCAAAATCTGCGAGCTGATCAGCATACACTGGAGTTTCCTCTTCTTCGCTGTAGTGTGCTTCTGTGCCTGCTTCTACACGGTCGTAGCCTTTCCAGAGACGAGGAAGAAGACTGTTGAAGAGATCTATGCGAAACTCTCGAAGAGAAAAGATACGAAAGACGAACAACATACGAGGTCTGTGCCGTAATCATTGGCGTACTCTAGTCAGTAGTTGTTAAGCTGTTATGCATAAATATGCTAGATTGTAATATATGTATTAATGTCGGCGAATTTAAAGGCTAAGTTATCAAATATTGCGAGATACGAATCGATGATTGTACCGTAGTTAATGCTTGGCTACAACCGCACATGGTAGTATCTGACGATGTAGTCTCGGAAGGTGAAACGCACTGCCTTACTAAGGTAAGTAAGTTTCGCGTGTTGAGCGTGTTTAATGAGAAACTCATTAAAGTTTCAAATATTTTGAAATGGATTTTGTTTTACAGTAAACGGGTACTCCATAAGAAGGGGATAATACGAAGATAGTTTCCCGTAATGTTTGTAATTCGTCAATGATCGTTACTGATAAAAAAAATATATATTTACGGTATATATTATAAATATATATATTTACTTTGGACTATGTTCGAGGCGATAATAGTGGAATAATTTATTACTGTAACTCGAGTATGTATTCCATTTAATCATAACAAGTCCAAATACTCACCAGAACAATGACTAAAAGTTTAACAAAATCTAAGCGTACGAATCGTTTTACACTCTTTACCGTTGCTGTTTAACTCACTTTACGAATGAGCACTTTGCGCTAATACTTCTATTTCAGTTTGAACAAAGCTTAATTATTATTAATTCTCTTTATTGCCCTTTTGTACTAAAGGTTTCGATACATTCGTTTTGTTTTTCGCAATGTCGCCTTTCTTAGTTAATTTAATTAATTAAAGGGTATATATGTATGTTTAAGCTTACTAAAACGCCATCAAATATATGCAATCGATATCTAAAAATGTACGATTTTAAGATAAATGTTTCTGTAACCACTAAATGAATCTTAACTAAATAATAACATAAATAAATAAATATTTAACATTATAAGCATTTGTTGAAACGTTCATAGTTCAACATTTTGTCGAAGCGTTCACAGACCAACATATTAGGGAAACATTCATAGCCCAACATTTTGTTGAAGCTTTCATAGCCTAATATTTTGAAGCGTTCATAGTCGGCATAATGTTTATGCGATTATAGCTCGACATTTGTTGAAACGTTCATAGCCGGCATGTTTTTTATGCGATTTTAGCTCGACATTTGTTGAAACATTCATAGCCGGCATGATTTTTATGCGATTATAGCTCGACATTTGTTGAAACGTTTATAGCCGGCATATTTTTGAAGCGTTTATAACCTGACCATTCTGTTGAAGTGTTCACAGCCCAACATATTGTTGTTGGCTTGTGTCCATGGTAAGTGATCCGTCAGTGCCGCGGTCGGTAGTTAAATGGGTGAATTCTAGTGTCAATTTTTTATGCTACCATGCTTCAGAAGGCTTGTTCGCCGTCGTGTCCTGTTCTTATCGTGAGATAACAGTCATAAGACTACGTCGGGGGTTTTTAGGCGGTGCAAGAACTTCTGACATTTGGCATAGACACGAATCCCTTCATGAATCCTAACGTTAGAGAACGCTTATTCATCATCAGGATTCGGATTCAATATTACATTGCTCGAATCGTAAGTCGTTGAGTACAGTTAAGAGCTTAAACTTCGCAAACCGAAGACAATAATATTGATAAGCGTTTAAAATAAGTTTCTTATCAGTACTCACTGAAAATACGGTTTCTCATTACCTGTTTAAGCGTTGAAACTCTTTATCGTCATTCGTATACTTTATGTACACGGGTCGTATTGCGGTATTCGCATTTCGTACAAGCGAAACAGCCCATATAATTTTTATAAACGCAAGTGTATTCGATACACGATACACTTGGCCAGCACGCGCGTGAATACTCGTGTTGGTTGTATCATATATTTTGTAGTAAAACATTATATGTATACAAAAATAAGCTTCTAAAAGTAGCTGGAGATACCTAAATGTAGCCTCCATGAATTCGCAGGAAACCCCCGTAGGCACGAACTCCTGGTATGCCTCATTATAATTTAAACAATATACATATATAAGTAATATTGTTTGTTATAAATGATATGTATAGTGTATAACCGTGAATTTCGTCTAGAAGCTTAATTTCTCAGCGCTGTTTACAAATCACTAAAAACTAAATAAGATTATTAAATGCACTGATAAAGTTCATAAACTATTAATTAAAATATAAAAATTCTAAACTTTTTTCAAATTGTGTTACGGTGTTATTTATTGTATTTTTAGATAGTCTTGCGTTGTATGTTAATAAGTTAAGAAATATGTAATATAAATATTTATTTTCCAATCCATTCTTTCAACTAAGATTTAGAATTAATTAGGTCATTATAATTTTATCCATCGTTATGCTGAAAATGGTTAGTTTAGACCGACGTAAGTGGTAACCAGTAAAAATTTTCACTTCGCTTCGAGAACAACGTTAATACGTTCGTGCGTTCACGAATGGTAACCGTATCCGAAGCAATTGTTTTTCGGTCACAAAAAAGTGACCCGAAAACTAACAGAGAAGTCAGTGAAGTGACCGTGAAAAGTGACGTACACCCGTATACCCATAACCCGATGTACATCTTCGAATTTATCGTATATACTAAGTTCGATTTAGGAGACATTTGACCAACTTTTATTTTTATAATAAATCGATAAATATTTTTTCCTATTTCATTCAATAACTAGGTGTGTCCGCGGCTTCGTCCGCGTAGAATTTAACAAAAAAATTATTTAGTAGAAATAAAAGCAGCCCAAGTTACTCCTTATTACATAAGCTACGTGCAAGTGAAAGTTCCGTCAAAATCGATTCAGCCGTTTCAGAAATTAGCCGGAACAAACAGACAGGCAGACAGACAGACAAAAATTGTAAAAAATGTTATTTTCGTATATGTACCGTATATACATTAATATGCATGTAGTAAAAAGAGGTTATTTTAATATTACAAACTGACACTCCAATTTTATTTATTAGTATAGATATAGATTAAGCAAAAACTGGATAGGGTATGAAAGTTGAGATCGTTAAGTGGTTTAACAAAATAAAAAAAAAAAATCGGAAATGTGGTCAAGTCTTTGTTCATGTCGGACGAGGGATACAAAAGTGCGGGTGGCACTGGAACCTGCAACAAGGTGGGACAAACAAAAAGATTTTGTTCTATACTATGTTTACCCCATGTTATTTATGTTAAACGGAAAATAATAGATCCAATTTAGTTAATTGTCACAGCATTTTCAAATTTTGACAGATTAATTAAGGAAGAATGACGTTTATTTTACTACAGCAGAACGAATTACAGGATCTATTTACTAGATAATTAGCTATGGAACGTCCGTCGCCATTGGAGCAACCTCAAATTTTACGAAAATTTACGAAGTTTTAACTCGATATTTCAAATCGATTTACAATGGTCGAGTTTCACTATACGAATTGAATTCGAATTAAAATCTATCCAACTTAGATTGTTTATATAAATGCTAAATATTAGCCCGGCCCGGTTGAACGAGCTAGTTGAAATAACTCGCTTCCGATTCGATTAAGTACGTACCCGTACAAATGCGCGACAATTCGTTTACCCCAAAATCGAATAATCCACGAACGGGATCGAGTAGACATGACTCGCCGCCCGTCGACTTAAAATTACTAATGATGGTACCATAATTTCGAAAATTTAAAGTGTGCATATCATATACATTATTATTATATTAGTATCCATATTTATCTACCGTGACCGATCAGACTGACAGATTTGTAAACAAAGGATGTTTAAACAGAATCGAGTTCCACCATGGCGTATTTTTAGGGTTCTGTGTATTTGATAAAGAATATGATCTCACGTAGGATCGCACACGGTCACCGTTTCCATACCATTTGCCAATAGAAATGTAGTGTATCTACTGTTTGTCAATCATTTTTACAAATCTACAGGTGAACGTAAGTACTCGTAGTGGACGAGTGTTTCAAACACAACGTGAGTTAGGTGACTCTACGACGGATGCAAACTAAATATTATCTAAGGATTTAAAATGTAAAATGTTGAGTTAAATAAGCAAATGAAAAACTTGTGGAATATCAGATGAAAGGGGCTCGTTGCGAGATATAGAATTTGGTATTTTTTATTAATTTTTAAATTAGAATATGGCATTAAAAGAAAATGTATGAAATCGACCAATATCCCACTTTTTACCGAAATCACCAAGTTCAAAATTTTAAAACGGAAAACAAGTGTAGTTTCATCCACATTGTATATGAAAACCTATACGAAGAAATCCTTTAATGTCTGAATGAAATAGATTGTACAACAAGATATGCTAATAACCGGTCTTCGCTTAGTTTCAGGAAAACTACGCCCGACATAATTTGAAATTAATTTATAACTTTTTTATTTATGGACGGATTGCAATTAAACAAATTTTAAGTATTCAGTGACGCCTACTATAATACATTAGTGAAAACCAGAACGAAATCGGTTAAGCCGTTTCTGAGATTAGCGGAAACAAACGCACAGACAAACACACAAAAATTCTAACAACTATTGTTTTGGATTGTATTGCGTTAATAAAGGCCCGTCATAATGTATTTTCTCATATATCGTTCATGTACAGAAAGCGATCAGTTAGAATTTTATTATTAGTATAGATGCGAGGATGCCGCAGTTTTCACCTAACGGAGTAAAAAATAGGAAAAAAGAAAGTATCGGAAATTAAATTTCGTTAAATTGAAAGAGAAAAATTTAAGACTGTTGAACAAACCTTGAAAGACCCGCCATTTAATAGCAGCTGTGTACTGCGTGCACTCAAGATGGCGGATACCCGAGAGTTAATTCTCTAATTTCACAAACTGAATTAACAAGTGACTTTACGGTGAGATTATTATAATAATAATTAGCTTAAACATAAGCAATACTAATAAGCATGTTAAGTTCAGTTAACAATAGGTTTAAATGGTTATTTCAAACATAATACTTGCCTTACAGCATCACCGTGGACTCTTGTGAGTTTCGTTTGTGAGGAAATAGAATTAATTACGTCCTAGGATTGTAGTGATCATTCGAACTCGCTTGTCATTTGTGTCAAACTCATAATGGCGTCAGATTGCTCTTCCCTGAATGAAATTGTTTTTACAAACACTTTATGTCGTTCGACTGATATGCTAATATGGGGGAATAAAATTTGGTATGCTACGACCATATCCACTGTAAAATATACTGAATATATGTACTATTGGATATAAATAATCGCCTGATATATATAGTTGTACATAGCAACATAGACATTGGATAATATACTGAATGCTGCTGAAGCAGATTAAAATTGTTCTAAATTAAGAGAAAATTTTTAAACGAATATTGTAGACTTCATTAATTTTATTTTATGATATTCTATAGTTATTGTTTATCTGTTAGGTTATAAGTATATATGTAATTATAATTAATGATAATTATGAAATGGATTTAATTTTATTAATGGTCGCCTATTTATAAATAATAATTTGTAAATCTTAATTATTAAATACAATAATATTTCT
Source organism: Megathymus violae (assembly GCA_003671415.1). Classification (NCBI taxonomy): domain Eukaryota; kingdom Metazoa; phylum Arthropoda; class Insecta; order Lepidoptera; family Hesperiidae; genus Megathymus; species Megathymus violae. The sequence goes on along the minus strand of PDGT01000030.1, from coordinate 1,658,024 downwards.
GTAAATACGGATAAAATATGGAATATTAAATATATGAAGTTTTCTTTCAATGTACTACACTGCCTAAAGGTTTAATTGAATTAGTGCCGTAACAACTCTGATAAAGTGCTGTCAATGATTGTTACATTGTTACAAGAACTTTTTTTATGTTAAAAGCCGATAAACGAGTAAACGAGCCACCTGATGGTAATTGGTCATCCTTGCCCGTGGACATCAACAAGACCAAAGGTATCACTGATGCATTGTCGGCCAGGAAATGAGAAGGTAAGAAAGAATGTACTGAATCTCAAGCCCCCAGCAGGAACACGACGATTCATTTGGCGGTTGATTCAAGCAGGAGGGTGGTAGCTAGCCAGGCAGGCTTCACGGAAAGATAAGAATACCACTTATAATGATAATAGATAGATAAGAATAATGACTTAATAATAATACTGATATTATAATCCTTACGCGAAGCCCTACCACCGAGCAGTCTGGCTTCTGTCGCCTCTCCGACACCCTTTTCTATCAGCATGGGATTGGGGGGAGTATTCTAGGCCGCCCCAATACAGCTAAAACTGAAACTTCATTTGTTCATAAAAACGATCTTACGCACCCCAAAAATATGTAAGTTAAATTAGGTATTTCTTTTATAAATGGCAACGTTGTTCATCACAAATTTCATAATAAAAAATTTTATTTAAGTGATCAAGTCGTCAGTTAGTCTGGAGAAAACTCGCGAAATTTAAAAACATTAAATTTTGCAAATTGCAGCTGTGTTTTATGTCGTATTTCGATTCAAAAGCACTTTGTGGCTATAACAATTTTATGTTTACTAAATAATATTCTTAAAACGAATCAATGTAGCTTTTTAAATGATTATTCACCCACTAGATTAGTTCAGAATTGTTATAAATGTGAATCTCAATTTGATCTACATGTGACGCAAAACTACAGCAAATTGCGAACAACTACACGGCAATTACCGCATATTTCTTCAAAACGCCCGACATACCTGAGAATTTTCCATGATGTTCTCACTAATCATATATATGTCACAGTTAAAACCAATTTTTAGATAGAACGCGTTTTCCTTAGTTAGAACTAGTTTTTACTAAATGCCTTTGCTAAAACTAGAATTTAGGTTAGGTTAAATTAGAATTTCGGGATCGCGGAAGAATGCGAGAGCGTACCCGTAGTCCCGACAAAGGGCGCTCAGCTGCGAGCAACCCATGAGGGTTTCCCCACGTAAAAAAAGGTTAGGTTAGAATGAACGAGCGCACAGCCCGCGGATGGCGCTCGGAAAGGAATTCCCCCGCACTTGTCGAAACTTGTCGAATCAGGTGACGTCTCGCGATTAATGAGAATAAGATACGACGAACTTTGAGAACAGTTTTAATTGACTCACTTCGGAAAAACTCGTTTTAACTAGTAAGAACAAGTTTGAAAAAATATTAAATTTTGAGCATTAGTTAATTCTAGTTTTAACAAAGGCATTTAATATAAACTAGTTCTAACTAGGGAAAACGCGTTCTATCTAAAAACTGGTTTTATCTGTATCATATACTATATTACAAATTAATACAAGACGTAAAAACCAGCTACTATTTGCAAAAAAAAAACATTTTCAATTTTGTTAGATGTTGCGGAGGAAACCCATGAGAATTGACTACGCCTACTCATTTGAATTTATTAAATAAATATGTGATAAGGTAATTAGAAGAGGCATTTTGCACCCTACATATTGACATAGAATAAATAACTGTACGACGTAATATCGGTCAGTGTAGGCGGTACTAAAGTGACATGTACGAACCCGTGGGCACAGATTAAATAGCTAGTAAGAATAGTTTGTGCTAAACATCGATATCTCTGATGAATGTGTGAGATTGTATATGTGTGTTGTTATATAAAAACTCACGAGGCAAAACCGGCAGATGATGATAGAGATGCACTTTAGAACACTTTATTGCGCCGCGTAGCTACACGAACGTAAGGAAACGAGAGAAAAGTTGCCATAACAATTATACTCAACTAATATAAATTTGGTGTTGCTATTACAATGCACCGTCGATCGTTGCCCTGTCTTATGATTGTTAAGAAAAGATTCGTACAATACTTCAGAATATATCTGCATCGATACATAACGGTCTTTGTTGAACTCGGGTGGCCTTTTAAAATGTGAGGGAGGAGGGCTATTGCCCACCATGCTGACGAAGTGAGGATTGGTGGACTCAATATATATTTGAAAACATTATGGGGAACTCTTAGACACTCAGGTTTCGGAACGATGTCTACCTTCACTGAAACAAGAGATCATTTTTAATATGCATTTTAGTCTTATGTCCAAAAATATTTAAGAAAATTTGCAAAAATTGTAACCATTACCATACCATTAACCATTACCATTACCATAACTCTCATATGTTCTAAAACATCGAGTCTAAAATTTTGAAACGAAATTCAGTATACAGATCCTTAATAATGGTATACAGGAAAACCTATTTGGAAATGTTAAGGCTTTTACAGGGACCGGAATAAATTCCTGGATACATCTATTCAATACAGAACCATAAAACGCAAGTATGACTCAAACTTGACAGAACTCTTTCGTATTTATAGTTTTTACTAATATTAAAACTTTCTAGACTGAATCTTCACATAAAATGGGAACATTTTAAAGCTTATTCATCCATATAAAGGCAAAGTATATGTATTTTTTAATTTTTTGGACATTTTTATTTATTTATTTATTTATTCTTTATTGCATTCACCTTATACTAAGGGATACAAAGGGCGAACTTAATGCCTATTGGCATTCTCTACCAGCCAACCCGGTGTGACGGAGAGAAATGCGAGACATCTATTAATAGTACGGATATGAAATTGTTACGGATAATTTCGGTTACGGATATTAGGTGATTTACGACTTGGAAAAAACTGGACTTTGTTTTAATTTGTTTCTAGGTATTCTGTGGTATTATAATAAAAAAAAAACAATAGTTTTAAAAATTAAATAATAAAAATTGTTTAAAATGATTACCACGCGGCTAATGTATCAACTCGGCCGACGTAAACCTACCAAAACGTGTTTCGTTGAAACTCTGTCCATATCCGATAGTTTCGGTTACGGTCACGTAGCTCCATAACTTTCCTGATTGAGAGTACTAAAAATTCAATCCCTAAAACAATAAAACGTAACAAACAATAAAATGTGGCAATGTGTTAAACGTCCAATAAAAATTAATGATAATTGTTGCGTGGGTGCTATTTTTAAACATTAGGCGCAAGTTTTATGAAGTGAGCGGCGGTGGTTTAATAGCATCTATATAGACTCTTGATAATCGCGGCAAGCACTTTGATGTTTCGTGTTGGCAAATCGTTAAAACGAGCTGGTTAAAAATAAATAAGTACTTTACAAACATCAATAATATAATGAGGTTTAGTAAATTTGAATGATTTCCTACTAATTATTGTAATGCTGGACACATTTCACAAACACCATAAAGTTCTGTTACGTGAATATGATTTGTGATACGTTTTCTTCTGAAAAAAGGAGTTTACCGATTATCTTAATAGCACCTCGACCGCGTCGCTTTACTTCAGGAAAAATACCTTCTTCTTCTTTCGTAATCTCGATAATCTTCATAAATAAACGATGATAGAAAACAATTTTTATGATACCTAAATTGTTGTTCGGGTACGAAGACACACATATCTTTAATAATCAGACATTATATAATTTTCATTTTTCCTTATTCTACCACTGAAACCTTCCTTCTGAAGGCTCAGATTTTGGAGTTCTTGGATCTCTTTGTGGACCACCTCAGGTGATTAGGATCAGTTATATTTCCACTGAAAATGCCCAGTCAGACAATAAGCTGAATGAGTTTGGCTATAGCGACATTTTGGTATACCTTACTGATTCGTTAGGGATTCATCGGATATTCCGAATCATCAACATTACCATAACAATTCCGCTGCGGGACTCCGGAATTTATTAAATTAAAAATATTTAGTGTTAGTGGCAATCACACGACAGCACAGATTTAAAAAGTATTTTCTCCCCAAATGAGACACAACGCTCATATCCCTAATTGTAATTGATCTCATTCAATCAATGAGTTGTTCACTCGTTAGGTGCGCTCGAGATTTAAGTAATTCTGTAATATTATGCTGTAGACATGAGGGTAAGAAGCGGTTGGGTTATTGAAAAATGTACTTGGAAAAAAGGGGCAATTGTCCCTGTAGCTCGGGATCAGAATATCCCCTGCCTGTCGTAAGAGGCAACTAAGAGGGTTTTATTGCTGGTAGGCCTTAACATCAGCTGCCGATTTTTGTTACCACCCATCACATAAAATCGTGCCGCCAAGCGATTCGCCGTGTTCCGGCATGATATCTGATGAAGCCAAATGGGGAATGGGTCGGAATAGTTGCGTTGCTTTAGTGAGACTGGTCGTGATGAATTGATTTGGTGTTATGCCAGGTGCTTAGCTCTGAAGAGTAGCGGAATCCGAAGCACGGTGCACGAATGGCCGACCGCAGTCAGTACGGGGCTCAAGTAGTAGGACAGCTACCCACGAAAGGCTACCCCGCCAACTGCTTCAAATCGCATCATGCCGGTTGGCGGCCAGTATAGGAGAACTCATGGCGATCTCCAGGTGGGTTCGAGTAACTCCGCAGTCTCCAAGCTAAGGCCTTAATGACGTGGCAACACTGACTCTATCACGAGGTCACCTACGCAACGCCTCGTTCAATTGCCACTCGCCATCCTATTCACTCCATCCAATTTAACAAGTAATGAAAAACTCGGCGTATGGAGGATATCCACCTTTATGTAGTGAACGTACCACCTGCACGGTCGACGCGGTTTGCGTCTACATTCGTTATGCCCACTGAAAAGAACTAGAATGGCTTTCCCGCGGTGGTGTTCCCGGATACTTACGATGTGGGAGCTTCAAGAGGAGAGTGAATAGGCGTTAAGCGCGAATAAGTGAATAGGCTATTATAAGTCAGTGCGTTCACCATCTTAGACCTCATCACCACTTACCATCACGTGGGATTGTTGTCAAGCGTTAACTTATTTTATGTAAAAAAATTGTACTCATATTACAGGTAATCAACAGTAATTAATATTTATTTTCATTAAGAAATCCTTTTAGATTTCTGATAGACAGATTATGCTGGTTTCCTGCATTTTTAGACTCTCTTCTTCTATATAGGATTTCCAACATCTTTCAGTATTGCGCAATAACATCGCACAGGCGATCTCGAGGTCTTATATCACGAAAGCACATCCGCGTGTTGCTCACATAGGCCTCATTCGAAGAAAATGAGGAGGCCTTGATAACTAGAAAATCTTACTCTAAATGCATTATATACATTGTAATTTCCAAATACATACTGTGAACAGAAGCTATCTGAAGTTGTGTCAAGTGTAACTTAGAATTAAATAAAAAATATGAAACTTAAGATTGTATCTAATACTTTGATTATTCCGCTTACTTACTTACTCTAATAAAATATTCTTTACTTGCTTTAATACAACATTGTTTTATTTAACATATTGTTCGCTGCTTTGTCTAGAAACGAATGGCCTCACATTCCATTCCCACCGACCAACACAACGTCCTTGTTCGTGGTTTCTATACCCATAAAATATGGCACCACCATTTAATTCAACTCGATGCCAAATCACAGCAGTTTTTGTGAAATTACAGGTGTCTATGCCGCATAACTAGATGAATTCTCGATAAAAATTTTAAAACCCTAACAATATATTTTATATATTCTTTTTATAAAAACAGCCGACAAACAAGCAGACGAGCTACCCGATGGTAAGTAGTCACTGTCGCCCATGGATACCTGTAAGGTAACTGATGCGTTGTTAGCACAGAAACAAGAAGAAAAAAAGAAAGTACTAGCTCTCAAGCCCCTGGCCGGAACATGAGCCGTTTGGCGACTGATTCAAGCTAGAGTAATAGCTAGTAGCCCGGCAGGCTTCACGGAAAGATAATAATACCAGACTTAATAATAATATTTATCTGTCGCCTCTTACGACACCTTGTTAAGTCGGCATGGGATTGGGGGGAGTATTGTAGGCAGACCCAATGAGGCGTAATACATATTCTTTCGACCATTGAAAAACAGTTCTCGTCAATGGATGGTGCTCGTATTAAATAAGTGAATAGTTATCTCCCCATCTACAAAACTCGTACGTATTTTTCCGTGTCAGTACGTTAGATTCCGTAACAGCTTTCTGTCATTGGGCTGTTGGGCTTTCTCTTAGACCATTTCTTTTGTTATCGAATGTCCTTATACCTTTATTCCTAGTCATTGTTCAATTTTCACCCAAATAATCGAGAAAAGAACATAAATAGATTTCTCAAGTGTATTTGGTAAGAACTCATCTCCTCTCACTCCACCGCCATCATCATCAGAACAATTCCATCAGCATCAGCTAATATTGCCCCAGCATGCGTCTACAAAACTGAAAAAAATTGTAATGATTAGGGCAAATATAGAACTTTACAAACGATCAACTTACTGATGTGCGTGACTTTTAGTGATGTCAAAGTCACGTCCATGCATTCTCGACATGAATGTCGACTATTCCATCACAGGTTTTTTTTGCTATATTTAATTCGTTCTCTTAATTCTTATTACATGTTAAATTAATAACACCATGCTAATCCTAGTAACTTCTCTTTACTTCGCTTCTTCTAAACTTAACCTTATTTGACAGGATAAAACAAAACGTGATTACACGGTACTAAAGAAAACAATAATAATAATGCTTATTGGTTTATTAATTATTTGATGTAAATCGATATAACTTATTTTCCTTAGAAAGGAAATAACCAACAAATTTTGGAGGTATAGATTCTCCATTAATATCTCAGTGATTTCGTAGAACAAAACATTTGGCCTTAAAATATCTACTGTAAACTTTGTAAGGAACTCTACCTATCTGATTTAACATTCGAATCCATTTTTCTTTTTGAACTGCATTTACAGGAAACCTTGAAGAAGTAAAATTTGTCAATAAATATAAAATCACATTCGCCGTTTATTGTCATATCATAATAAAAACAAATATAAAATTCGGCAAATTTTATCAATTTAAGGAGCTAATACTATTCAAAAGCCAAAGATGCACCTATATATCAGTTTATCTACTTTCTGTCCAATGTCTTTACAAGCTGTAACTGAAACTAAAAAGGTAAAATATGAACAAATGTAGGTAAAACAAAAAATATTTATTTATACCTATTTAAAAATTATCCACTCATCGATAGATTTTGTGCAAGTCCTACACGAAACGGTATTATTTTCACGTCCACAATATCTTTTTATCTTACACATAATTATGAAAAATAAGATATTATTCATAAAATGGAGTTTTTACTGCATATTATTAATCTTAATTTATATAATTTTAAGATCAACGTCTATGAAAATAGGCATCGTGAAAGTAGTATTGCACTATCTGTACTTACCTGTGTATTGTCTCTTTATTTGGGTTATTGTAATGGAGAGTAATTGAGAGTAAATAGTTTGAAAACAGTCCTACGGTAAATTTTCTTGCATCTCTTTCTCGCAAGTAGGATTTTCCTTAAAGCTCGAAATCTCATTCGCACACTGTGTTCCTCTAGTACTACAGAGTAAATGTATCTCCAAGATCATTCGAAATAGTTTTTTAGAAAAAACAAAAAACAAAAAAAAAGCAAACGGCTATTTTACTTTGTGATTTATAACAGAAAAAATATATGAAAACATACAGGATTGACAGATAATCTTCAAGAAGGCAAAAAAAGTAGTCGTATAAGTTTGTATATTTTAATAGAAATCGGCATGGCCTGATATTGCTACAATCAAACTATTAAGTGATAAGTACTTTCTCCTTTAGTCTAGCATTCGATATTTAAATTATTCCATGTGATAAATCGTAATAGCCAAAGTAGTGTAGCATAATGCTTACTTGCAATTTGCAAAGTACAAGAGTGCATTGACGCACAAAACCATCACTTTTTGTTTATTTACATTTGTTTCCATAAAGTGCTGTAATGACACGAAACACGTTTAGTTAGTGAATGGACGGCGTTCATGGTGTGCGCCTGCGCAGCTGATTTAAGCGAAGAATAATACGATTCGGTGTTTAAAGTTTAAGTTGAAATAAAAGCTAAGCAAATTAAAAACGAGTTATTTAATTACGTGACAGGGAATATAATAAATATAATTTGGTGTTATTAATAGATTCAATCTAACTATTTGATTCTACGAAAAATTTTGTGAACTGTGTTGTGTGCTTGTGTGACTTCGTTTTTTTAATTGTTGTGTCTAATAATTACGTGTTTTAATTCGTAAGAATGTAAGTACAAAAAATTTCGTTAAATTTTTTTGGTCGTAGAAACAATTATAATAAAGTTTTGTTTAAAATAAAAATTTAGTCCACCCTCATTTTGAAAGTTACTGCAGTATTAGTTCAACATTTGAGCTGTTTAAAATGGATCTCTTTGACAACTTAAATATTTTGATTTGCCTATGTAATATGTATTGTTACTTCTAAAACGATTTGTCTGAAGTCTCAAAAGAATGTATCTTGTTAAAATATCTAAACAAGTTTATAAAACTAGTATGCCATTAATTTATTGGGTAAATACGTGATGATATTTTTTAGTATCTTTTTAAGGATAAGAATTCAATCTGCTCTTATTATTTTGTGGTAACAAATTAAAGACAGATATTAGATAAATTGCCAAAAAATATATTTTTGAAACATAATTAAATTATTTTTCAATTCCGATTTAGATGAACTTAAAATATAAGATAAATATAAAATTCAACTAATGACATTCATATTAGCGTAAAACTAAAGAGCTTAAGTTAAGTAAAGAATATACATAAAACTTTTAATTTTTTTCCTTCCCACTAATTTTTTTAATAAATTTTGAAGTGTTTTACATATATGTAATTAATGCGTATTGTTTTAAAACCTATTAAAAAATTCATCATTGGTAATGAACTGCAGTTAAGTTAATACACCATGAGAAAGTATTTGCGACATAAATAACTCCGAAATAGATCAAGAAGCCAGGGGGTCTTGTTGGAATGTAAAGAAAAACTCGTCAATCCTACCTAGGAGTCGACCATTTTTTTTTTGTTTTTTTACCTGGTCTCAAGTTGACTGAGCTTACAAATGTTTATAATATAACTAAAGGCAACATCAAAAGAAAGATTTAGTAAAATTATAGTGTTTTACTGAACAAGTAACAACATTTTACTTATTTCCAAAGTTAGACTTACACAAAGCCTTGGATTTAGTAGTTTAAGAGAAAATTTACGGTATGAAATTAATTAACCTTATTTTTAAATTCTTGGAATATTTTAATGTTACACTATAATGTAATATGGTTCTAGCGTATATACTGCAGTTCTATTCCAAAACAACGCAACAAAAACGTTTATTTTTTAAAAGTCATCGAAATTTATCGATTCTTTTGCCTAAAACAATTCTGAGAGCTAGAATCAACGATCTCCAAATTTATCAACACTGATGATTTTTATCACCACTGGTTCAGAATGCGTTGATCATTCAGTCAGTTTGACGAGAAGGAATTTATCCAACCGAATCGTCACAGAGAACTGTTATTCGGAACTTCAGATTTTTTTAGTGATTTTCATACAGGACTACCAACGAAATTCCGTTTATTCTGGTGGATATTCCAAATTAATTATTTCATACAATCCTTGTCCTGACAATTGCGAGCACAATGATGAATAAATCAGCCATTCTCGTGTTTGCATGCAACAATTGATTTTTATTTATAAAGATGTTATGGAAATACCTAGGGGTCTAGACAAAAGTTATATTATTAAACGTTAATGCGTAATGAAAGTTTTCTGTAGTTCTTATTGTAGTATACACCGATCTGCTCCTTTCTGCTCTACACCTCAATGACTAAGAGGTCATTTTGTTCGTCAGCGAACCTTTAAAAGTTCGATGCCATTCCATGTCATAAAGATAGTATTTGTTTATCCATCCAATAGTTACATGACTCATTATGTTAAACGCGTCAAAATTATTTTCATGGAAAGTTACATTACAATATTCACTACAAACGACATCTAAATTATAATAAAAAAAAACTTGTTTTGATTGTTGAATTATCATCTCTACGGATTTGGTGTAATCATGTAAATAATATTATTTTTATTACAAGTAATTCATTCTATAAATATATAGAAAGTAAAAGTTACTCAAGAAAGTTTAAGAACCTCAAATATTTAAAAAAATTATCTATACATAAAACACCATTAAAACTGAGATTATAAGATTTAACTTCACAAAAGGCGACCTGATAGTTTAGATAACAATATCGTCCAGACAGCCTTTATGTAATGGATAAAATACAATACAATAAATGGGGTAGTGTTTCTTATAATTGTGTACAGAGTATTCATTATTTAGTTACAATTTAAAAATGTATATCAATGATAAAAAAGTTATAGCGAGTTGTTAATCTTTTATGGGAATATGGGTGTTGAAGTAATAATAATTATTATTGTAATAAACTTTTAAATTCAATTAACAAAATAGAACAATGTGTTAATGCAATAATTTGTATAAAAGTAATCACAAATATAAACAATAAGGTCATATATCGTAAGTATAATAAACCTAATTATAAACCTTTAAACTCGATTGTTTTCAATAAAATGTTTTCAATTACTTTAACATTGATAATTGATACATAACACACAACCAAGACCCTAGCACAAATATGTACCTCTCATTCGTCTGCCGGTAATCGAACTAGGGACCTTGATATTGGCAAGGAGGGTACAGGGTCATCATGTCGGTCAACAGTTAAAAAATAAGCAATATGCTCACGAATATATCGCATGAATCATTCTGTTATTAAATCAATACTAGCCTCAACATGAACTTAACATTCAGTTTTAAGTCGCAATTTTTAATAGGCGCGATGATATATCCAGTTTTCGTGATGAAGAAATAACTGCGATGAATTTTGTATATTACTTTTATTTTACCAATGTCTCTCAGCAACTTTCGAATTTTTTTAATCACTAGCAGTCAAAAGATAAGACCGACTTCGGATACGATAGTAAAAACTCAACTAAAATAACAAATGTTATGAAATTTAAATTGTTGTGTTTTATAGTAGGTAGATATAAATAATTTATTTTTGTCACACCCTCTCATATGTGTATGATTCTATCTACCAATAAAACGCATTCTGCCATCGTCCGTCGTTTCTTTAATACACTAAAAAAATATTAATAGCTTTCTTGTTTGTTCATTGTTGTTTGCTGCTTGAAACATCAAGGGGTTTTTGGTTAAATAAAAAAAAACCCAGCGTCGATTACCAATAACTATCGCTCCCTTCACCGACTGCAAATCGGTACTTCAGCGAACCGAAACAGTTTATTACTCACTCACCGACAGTTCAAAACTTTTCACAGGTATTTCCTAAAGTAATAGCTTAAGAAGCTTGAGTTGCATGAGCGTTCAACTACGTTCATTTACTCCCAATCCCCTAGAGAAACAGTTGCATATTCGTCCAAATAGGTTCATTTACTCCCAATCCCAACACACGACCACGCAATGACTGCCGAACCTCGCAGAAAACTGATGGCTGTCGAGGTTAGTACCAAAATTCAATTTGTAAAGTGAAATCGTATAACTTATGTAAAATTAGGTCCACGAAATGATGACAAACTTTCATTAGTACAATTATATATTTGGGCAGCATTTTCGCTTGTCACTGTTACTACACGAATGCCCTGAACTATTATGGCCGGCGATATTTATACCGTCAACCATGGTAGTGACGTAATTAATCTGAGCAATCATTTTGATAAATAATATTAAATATTGGTTATTATAATTATGCTCACAATTATCTATCAATAGTAATTTATCATCAATACTAATCAATACAATCATCAATACTAATTAAAAATATTTAATGCTGACATTCAGTACGCCGGAATCTGGGAAGCGCAAGGCGTCAGAATAAAATTATAATCTAAATGTAGTTATCTAAAGTAACAATAAATTAATGCATTTCAATTAATAAATGACTAAAACATTTAAGATAAATATTCCGGATGCACTCTAAAGTATATGTCCCACTGTTGGAGATGGAAGTCTATAACACTTAGTATATGCACACTAAAGCCAGATCAACTTAAGAAATAATTACCGCGTTTAAATGTGACTAATTTATTAGTAACTGTGGAAGTCACAGCTTATATATATATATATATATATATATGATTATCATGAGTACCGGTAGGCTAGCAAAATGTGTAAACAAGAAATTTAATATAAAAAAACTTACAGAAATGTGCCGTAAATTTGACTAATAGTAAATAAAAGTACATAATTACATACACAAATATGGTTACTGTAGTGTATGCATATAGAGTTATTGCATTGTCTCGTGTATACCGGTAGAAAGGGTAGTTATCAACTGGTTAGTACATTCGCGAACGGGGAATATTATTATGAATAAAGGCACTCTTGTGACGGACATGGTACGCATCGGACGTGTGCCTGCTCCCGTAGTTTATTTAGTAGAGAGCGCGTGGGTGTGCCTTAACGTGGATACCAAAAGGAACTTGTAAAAACAACAACTTGTAACTTTGGAACAAATTGTATATGATAATTACATTTAAAACATAGTTATTTATTAAATACCTTGAATTGTACTATCAGGGAGAAGTGAGAGTTAATAGAACGTACACGATTAATTATTTAAATTTAAAATTGCAACTTACAGTAGTATTACGCCCATAAACTATTATTACGTTAGTATACTAACTTTATGATTACGCCTTTGAAATGTCTACAACATGTAGGCGTTCGTTAGTTCGGAATGGTAACATTATAAAATATAAGAGGAAAAAGTATAAGGCAGGTAGTAATCTCCAATTGTACAATAGGCTATCTCTCACTGTTCTTCCCTAAATGCTAATAATGTACCAGGAATGCTTCTGACTTTGCTAGTCCCATATGTTCGATTCATATACATTTAGATGTCCCCTGTTATTAGACTCTTTGAACCGGTTGCTTAGGCTTTAGAACCTCATACTTGAACTTATTGTAGGAAGGTGTGGTCTATGAATACACACATGTGACTGAGGGGTATTTTATATTTATTTAATTAAATAAAATTTCGCGATGATTTATATACATAATACATAGGTACATTCATGTGATACGCTTATTTATTTCCTGACCTTGAAACCAATGCAAATTGTAAGTCGGAAGCCGCTAGCCAAATGGAATATTAAATTTGATTGACGCAACACCGCGGCATCGCCCAAATAAAGTATAGTTGGACTAAACGTCGGAATTGCGTATCGTAAATTTAGATTGATAGATGTGTGCCTCGTTGGGTTGAGGTCTTTGAGGCGGATGATGTGAAGGGAAGTCGTAGTACAATGTATTGAGTGAGTGAGTGCCTTTGCTAATGATCAACGCTTTATATATTGTTATGGAAGTGGTGCCTGTAAAGTTTACATCATGATTGTTGGTTGATTCATATAAAATGCACAGATGTTTAGTCAATGCTAAGATGTTATATGCTATCACATACATATTCGGTTCAAGGGCATTTGTTAAGCTAAAAGCGTGCCTTAAGCTGAAAGCTCAGCCTGTAATTAATAAAATATTTGCTATAAATAAAAAAGTAATACAGATAAAATAAAATGATAGCAATATTTATAATATTAAATTTGCAAGACCTGCCATTATTGACAATCTCAGGAAAAAAATCAAACTTAAAAAAAAAAAACAGAAAATTGTACTATAAAGCGAAAATTAATTTAAATAACATATTTTTCCGTGCACTAAAAAAACTTTGAAATCGTTTCTAAGCCAAATAGATAAGTCCCAATATTCGTCTCTTCGTAATTATAAGGGCATACAATGGGAGGCTTTGAAGTTAATTGTTGAATGTAAGTGGGATTGACTGATCTTCTTGTCTCAACGGTATCAGCATGGATGATAAGGTCAAGAAATATCCTGACCCCTAATACAATTTAGATGTGAACAACAAACGTGTCTCCATCAAACTAATTAAAATAAAACGAAACACGCACCATGGCTCACTTCTGATACCAGAGAATTCATGGCTCGCACGAGAAAAGCAATGCATAGATTTAAGCTGTATCACTGTAACGAATCGCATTCGATTCAAAATTATACGAAATCGTTGCAGTCGTCTGTGTCGGAATGTTAAAACTATAAAGGCACTATTCCTTTAATTCGCTTAGTAATTGAAATTCTATTGAGGCCTTGAAATTCATTAGATCTGTGGGAATTGGCAGATTTTCAGTATCCATTTGCAGATAGTAATACTTCAAAATAACGTCTTTCAAAACTAAAATTTAATTGATAGTATTAGGCGTTACTTTGCGGAAATTCATTGTATTAAATTGGTATTAATTTACTTTGCAACAATCCGCAAAGACAATGTATGGTAGTATATACATATTTCTATACCAACACGTGTTTCGCTCCGAAACAGAGCATCACGAAACGGAGCGAAACACGTGTTGGTATAGAAATATATACTATCATACATTGTGTTTGCGGATTGTTGCAAAGTAAATTAATACTAATTTAATAAAATTTAATTATCTCACACATTAATCCAATCTATTATAAACTATGCTAATGTTTGTTCTAGATGTCACTGAGGTACTGCTTAATATACTTGAGGGCTTACAAAATTTGTCTATTCGCTTTATCTTCGGACTCAAAAAGTTCGGTGGAACGGTTCCCAATACGACTTCGCAGGAACATTCGAATGTTGCGTCTACTCTTTAAGACCTTGCATATGCCTTCTTCTTCCATTCTTAGCAGCAATAAGTAGTTAGTTCCCTTTACATACATATTTTGTTTTCTGTTATTTACTTTTATGTATAAAATAAATACATAAATAATAATAATAAACTAAATACATACTCATAGATTGACTAAAATATGTACCTTTATATAGCATTAGTGTAAGGTTGCAAGTCCGCGGTTATCTCCTAGAATGCTGCAGCTGAAAGACATTAAACAGATGCATGTCTCCCAACTCAGTGAATCAAAGCAAATGACAATTATTAATACGCTGGTAACTACGATGTTATCTTCGTGATATTCGTTCGATTGCTCATTTGCCGTCGACCTTATATTATCTTAGAATTAAAGAATACAGTTCAAGAACTGTGTTAGAGATATCTGTATTACTCGTCGATTTTGTTTTATCTCAAAGTCAACATAGCATGTTATATGTATATATATACGGAGTGACCTAAATTGAGGAGTTCCTTCATTTCTTTGGGATTTATTACGCTGAAAATTTTTATGTTAATATAGTCTCAAACGAGCAGGTGTCCCACTCGATGGTGCGTGGTCGCCGCCGTCTATGGACATACGTAATATCAAAGGCATAATCCATACGTTGCTGGTCCAAGGCACTTTGACCTAAACACCACAAAAGAACATTTTAGGTTTGGTTCGAAAAGAGGTAGGTAGCTAACCAGGTAAATAAAAATCTACCACCATCGATGCGTAAATTGAGTTTAAACTAGGAACTACTAATAACTACTAATTAGGAGGACCAAAGGTTTGCCTTTGCCGATGTTCAACAAAAAGCACTGCAAATAGAAGTTTGCTGGGATGCTATGTATTAAGCATCTGACATCTTAAATGGCCTGATGTGTAGTCAAATAGGAATTTATTTAGATTTTGTCACCCAGTTGTTTATAAAAGGTAATAACAATATAAGCAAGTAACTAGTAACTAGATCGTGTTTGTACATTAAATATTTTTTAGAAACGGTAATAAGTTTTGTTATTTATATCATTGATATAGAGTGTAAAACAAATTATTATTATTACTGGTATTATTATCTTTCCGTGAAGCCTGCCTGGCTAGCTACCACGCTCCTGCTTGAGTCAGTCGCCAAACGACTCGTACTTTCATTCTTATCTTCTTCTCATTTCCTGACCGACAACGCATCAGTGTACTTCCGGTCTTACTGATGTCCATGGGCGACGGTGACCACTTGCCATTAGATGGGTCGTCTGTTCGTTTGTCGGCTATTAACATAAAAATAAAAAAGTAGTGTCTGACTGTTACGGCGTCAAGTAAAACTATTCAAGTGTAACTACAAATTAAGATGTCATCACTCGACTTATTTATTACTCATTATTGAGGCAATGTCAATTTTATTAAATCTACACAATACCGTACCTGCCTTTGCAAAAGAGATTATAGCGTCTCTAAGTCTTTATAAATGTAATTATGTTTATTTAAATTAATTGTAGTGAACTGATTATGAACTGAACATTTATTTACGTCATGATAGTATGACATCGTTCAAAAATTGTATGGATAGAAACATATATAATCCGTAGTGCACTTGGTATAGTTACCAATTAGTTTTGGGTCCGGGGACTATGCATACAACGATGCATGCTTTCGTACAAAAAACCAACAGAATAAACACACATACGCAACGCATACCTATTATTCATACATTCATATATACAAAAAAATTGTTAAGAGGCTAATCTGCTTATAATTATATTTTTATGTACATTATACTACATGTAGGACATCCACGAGGACAACACTGCCGGTAAACTGTGCTGCAGTTTGGCAGAGGTTTGTAGATTTGAAAATTTGTATTAAGTTGTTAAATAAAGAAATAAAAAAACCTAAATATATAATAGAACCTGGTCGGTCTCTCACTCGCACTAGTTTCCTTGCGGATGTATTGGACAGATACCATTCGACTTATCCATAGTACGAAATACAAATGATGACGTTACCAAAACTTTTTATTGAATTTTTTAGTCTATAGAAGATCTTATAGTTACACAACTAGAATAAAAAATCATTAGAGTCGAAAACACGAGTAGTAATTGAATAAAGGTATCCTTAGTTAGTCCTTTCAAAGAACAAGGAATCAAATTAACATGTGTTATTGAAATTAATCAGTTACAAAAGATGATTTTGCACATGTGTCTACGGATAAGTAAAAATTGTTCTAAGGATAAGTAAAAACAATGATAGAGGTAACATTTTGTACGTTATAGAATGTACTTACGCATATATATTTTTTACATTTTATTATGTAACGGATACTCATTGCCGTATAAACAAAACGTATCGTGAATACCCGTTACATAACAAAGTGTATAAATTCCGCAATGACAATAGTTTAAAATCACATCTTACATACTATTGTAACATAAAAACAGAGTATGATTACTGTAAACTTACTTGCCACGAGTACATCCACCATCAAAGGCTTTCAATGCCAGTGAACGGCATGGTCTTTGGCTTGTCTCTGTACCTACTTATAAGTACTTGTATATGAATATTGTGATTGGTGTTCGCCGGAAAGCCTGGCATAAAGAAAATTCATTTTTAAAATACTTCCGTCCGTCTTGCAAATTTTTATTTTTTACAATTTTAACTATAACTCGTGGCCTACCTTCGCTTCGGAAAACTTGACTTTTACGTTCACGAATAGTAATTGAACCCTGAATTTTATCAAGCGTTTTATATTATTTCCTAATGTCCTGTATGTTAATCTTTCCCGGGAGTCTATGTATTGGTAAAAATCGTACGACAACCCGTGCCGTTGTCTTTAAAATTATCGCATTCACACAGGGAGATGGAGAATTTATTTAAACTATACATATATAACCTATGACCTTTTGTTGTAATGTAACTTTTAAATGGTAAACGATGTTTTGAAGTAGATGCCGTGGTCCCAGAGATTACTTTCCGCATGTACACAGACTAATAAAAATCACACTCTCTATAATATTAGTATAGATAATACCTAAAAGTTTTGACTATGTACTAATGATTATATTTGTTCACAGAATCATAAAATATCAGAAGACTGAGTATGAGAATCCTAGGCCTCTGATCCTCAAAAGGGAGTGGACCAGAAGTGACGCAGTATGCTCGATTTATTTCCGCTGCGATGGCTCGCGAGCATTCAAAATGGCGGAATCACCAATCAGTTTTTAATGGCCTTAATGGGTGAGTATATGTGAAATCAAAATTTGAATTCAGAACATACCATCTGTACATGTATGTATTGCAAGACCTTGTGTGTATCATTATGTAAAGAATCATTGAAGTATCCCCTTACCAGCTGACATGGAGTCTGCTTAGACTGATTATATACTAGCGGCCCCGACCGACTACGTTCGGGTTGGACTGTTATTTATATATAAATGATTATTATTAATTTTCAAAATTGTCCAATTGATGTTTGTGTGTCATAAAACGAATATTTATCATGAAATTCGTCAAAATGGAATGTACAAACAGACAGATACTACAGATTTATATAGATATATAGATTTTATATAGCCTATTATCTGTGCAATCATGTGTTTTCACTTTATACTAATTTTCATTATGATTGGTCAAGAATTCGGTGATATCTCCTGCAGATTATTTAGAAGGCAAATTACCCATTCCCAGCTGTGGGATAATGTTGTCATTGTAAATTTTATTGCTTTTCCCTTTGAAAGATTTCGTATGTATAGATTATTTTTTTATTATCACGTTTTTGTTGTGTAAACAGGAAATAAAGTTACAGATTAATTCCTATCCAGTGGTTTATATAATACCTAACGAGTGATGAATTCTTTTGAATACATGTCGTAAGTACTTGACGTTCAGGTTAATGTTTTTTTTTTACATATAATAATTTATTGCTTGACAACAATCCCACTTGATGGAAAGTGGTGATGAAGTCTAAGATGTTGAACGCACTGACTTATAAGAGCCTATTCACTCTCCTTTTGAAGACTCCCACATTGAAGAAGGCGGGAACACCGACGCGGGCAAGTTATTACAGTCCTTTGCAGTGCGCACAATGAATGACGACGCAAACCGCGCCGTCCGTATAGGTGGTACGTTCACTACATAAGGATGAATACCAGTCATACGTCGAGTTGTTCGATAGAGAAACGGCGATGGGGGAATTACTGCGAACAATTCCTGCGCACACTCTCCAAAATGTATCCTATATAATACCGAGAGACTGGCAACTTTGCATCTGTGCTCAAGGCTTCGCAGATTGGTTTCGACTCGATTTGGGTCACCAATGAGCCTCTTTGTACGCCTCTCTATCGAGTCCAACGCTAATAGGTGACATTTGGCAGCACCAGCACAAATGTGACAACAGTACTCCACACACGGACGCACTTGAGCTTTATAGAGGGTTAAAAGCTGATTTGGTGTGAAGTACCGCCGCACCTTCGCAAGAACCCCTAGTTTCCTTGCAGCTGCCTTACCCTTGGACTAGATTAACCGACCAAAATTGAGGTTCAAAGAAACTTCGACTCCCAACAATCG
Source organism: Megathymus violae (assembly GCA_003671415.1). Lineage (NCBI taxonomy): Eukaryota > Metazoa > Arthropoda > Insecta > Lepidoptera > Hesperiidae > Megathymus > Megathymus violae. Next base: position 1,638,628 of record PDGT01000030.1, on the reverse strand, counting down.
AAGCTGGTCAATGCATTCTAAGGGTACATTCTGAAAAGTAGAAGCCAAGATGAACGGGCTCCTCTTGCGCTGAACAGACACGTCTGTGTTTTTGTGGCGTTGAATGTCACAAGAATAGCATCACCCCATTCGGACACTGCCCGAAGTGAGAGATTCATATGTTCCACCATGGCCTCTCTTTCGAACTGTATTTCGTCCCTACTGGCCCGAGCTTTCGGGAGGTATCTCTCCACTACTGTGCTGTCATCTGCATACTCATAGATACCAGATAGATATTATGGATTAAAACAGAATAGGGAATTTTTTCGACGGGCAGTAGTTAGAAGGGTTTCTTGATTATCGGTTTCAAACCTGGCTGATCGTAACATTATAGCCGGCAGCGGTTTTAGCGGATTTCACTAAATAGCAGTAACTCAATATAATGAGCAGCGGGCGGTTTATATCATAGGTCATAAATTTTGTTTCTCGATACACAGTCATGATTGAACGTAAGTAAATGAAAGCGACATGATGCAAATTGTTTCACGAAACATTTTGTATGGTAAAATACGACTTAGTTACTTCATACTATAGTAACTAGAAATAGTGTAGTATTTCCGGTTTGTTCTGGCCACGATCCATCCTCGATTCGAATCCAAATATCCTGCCCGTGGTGTACTTTACACTACGGACGCGGTCACGGCTCCAGGATCATCTCATAGAGACCGCTGGACGCTACGACTCCCATGACTTCCACTTAAATTTTGTGGTATGTACTCGTGCGCGGTGATAGTATTCTGAAACTGGATAGCTCGCACTGTTGTATGAACATTGAAACATTTTAGCGAGATTCGATTACACAATCCAAAGGCCAGTTCGCTTGTCCTTTCGTCTGGGCCGTGAATACATGGGACATGCCATATGATAGATACATATGTCAACAGCGGCAACCAATAACCCATCAGATGGGTGGTCACCTTGTTTGTAGTTTATTGACACAAAACCCTGTCGAGACGTTTGATTGATAAGCTTGAGGGTCGTGAGTGCCAAATCCGACCGGTTCGTGCCGGTATCCGGTCGTATTAACGATACCATATCTACATATGTACGTAGTATTTTGACCCAGACTGTGCTATCAACGTAATATAATATATACGTATTCGTTGCCTCAAATTTGTAGTTGTTGAAGTAGGTAAGTAATACTTATAGTAATCTCAACAACATATTGTTGTCTTGTCAAGGAGACTTATTTTCGCTGCTTAGAAAGGAGGTTCTTAACTGACGTGAAACAGCAGGATTACTTGATTGTAGCTTCTCTCATAGTGTATAATGTGTTATGGTCTGTTCTTGGGGGGCTCAGATGTTAATATTTAATCAATGTTTATATTACAGAAGAAAAGAACAGTGCGCGCCGTTACAATTACATTATCTCACGTCTAGACACTCGTTTAGAGATCTTTATATTATTTGTTGTGTCACAATACATTTTAGATAATGTTATGTACGTAAAATATATGTACTATTAACAGATTTCTTAAAACGAGCGATAATTCCAACTTCATACTACAAATATACTGATTGTACCAAATTTGAGACTTAGCGAAACTGGTGACTTGTTCACGGGTATGTGTGTAAAAAATCACTATAAGTTATTATGTAAGTGCTATCTGTAATTGTGAGTAGGAAAAAACTCCTTGGGAGTTTCTTGCTTCTTGCTTTGTTATCGATATACAAACCAAAACATAATTCATTTTATTTTTTTTGTGTCTGTGTAAAATAGACATACTTATCTCTGTCTTTCTTTATGTTAATAGATAAATACAAAATAATAATTAATAGATACTTATAAATACGAGCAGACATGGACCTCTATTAAACTAAAAGCGACGAAGCATACCGGCCAAAATGATAAGATTACGTCATTTTATGATTAAGTGTCACCTTAGATAGTAAGTTTCATCGGGGCGCTCATATATCGGTTCTCGCAGGTAAGTTTACGCTATTAGAAAGATAAGACTGATTACAGACGTAGAGACAGCTAGACTAGTTTATTGTGCCTATTTTCATAGTCTTATGTCTTACGGTATCCTAATGTGGGGTAAATCAGCGGATATTGATTTAATATTTGTATTACAGAAAAGAGCAATCAGAGCTATACATATATAGACTGAAGTCACGTGAGTTTTTAAGGGAAAAATTTGAAAAGTGTGCTCACCGTAGCCAGTCAATATATTTATAGTAATTTAGTATTTACTAAAAGAAAATATGTTCTAGCAGAACAGTGATACACACAATCATGTGTAACAATAATTTGGTTACGTCTTCATATCGTCTTCAAAAGGGTTAGCGTTTGTTTATGGTATGGCGCTTGGAGTTCGTTTTTATAATAAGGTTCCAAAGTTCATACGTGGTTGCCCATTGGCTTTTAAGCGAAGGGTTAAAGCACAGCTTACAGGTAAAGGATATTATAGTATAGATGAATACATTAATGACAAGGACGCCTGGAAATAATAGTGTCGAAACCAGTTCCGCGCAGGTTTAAACTTACTTTGTTATTGCCATGTGTTGTTTTAAAAGATGTGCTGAGGAGTTTCTGTCGCCGCTTCCTCTCTCAATATTAAAGCAACTTTTCGAAACGGTAGTAGAAGCAAAAAATGACGTGAATAAGTGTATTTACAGAATACCTAAACATTAAAATGAATTTGAATGTGAATTTGTTTTTTTTTTCATTAATTACAATATAAACAATTAGATAATATTATCGTTTACGGAATGAGACCGATTTTTTCAATAATAACAACATAAACAACTTATAATTACATAGACAACAAATCCAATATTTGGAATGTTCTCGACAAAAACCTAATTACTTCGCAATAAGTTCACGAGGGAAACGAGAGACGGGGAAAATGTTACATGGCCAGTTTTCTATTTACGGCATCGCGTCTAATCTCTCCAGATTCTAGATTGTTACAGAAATGTCTACGTAAAATAGTAATGTCCTGAGTGAGTATTGCGTATCTATTCCTTCGATTTTATCTTCTACCAATAAAAAACACCAACGTGACCTGAGGTGTTGCCAGCCGAAAACAACGTGAACTCACATGTTACCGACTCTTCAGCTTTGCAACCGAAACAGACCACCTGGAAACATAATGTTTAATTGTAACAGGTACCTTTTTTAATCGGGGATAAGATTAGGGATTCGTAAGATACCCGGCCTCGTACGGAGGAACCGGATTATGTAGGATTCTTACCCACTAAAACCCACTCAGAAGTCATCCGACGTATATAAGAAGGCCCCGGGATCTCTTGTGAACGCCACAGGTAATGTAACAGGTGCCTACTAACTATTTTCTCATTTTATACCCACCAATATTTCGATTGAGTTGCAAAGACGGAACTTTTGTCAGATGACAAGTGACAGCACTAATGACAGATGAATATGTCAATCTGCCGTCTCGTTCGTACATAATCGCGATATATAAAACTAACGACATCTTCTGCACTGGGTGGAAACATTGGTATCAAATACAAAAATGAGCTAAGCTCACCCATTCTACCATTTTCATAATCATTTTGCAATGAAGATTACACAAATAATTATAAAAATTACAGCATTCACTGTAATGGAACTTAAAGTGTTAATTGTCCATAATGGTATAATTATAATGTTTAGTATACACGATGGTATGTTTATAATTATGCGATGCACATAAAAATCCACGCAGTAGTATTTGAGACAGAGAGAGACTGTTCCATGTTTACTTATGTTACTGTATTTAGCCGGATAAAACATCACAAGCTTAAAATGAAAATACAAAATTATTTCAATATCGACAATAATTTAACATTTCTACAAAAATCATGTTTTTATTATTCGCCAAATAAAACTCGATTAACGACATAAATAAACTGACAGAATTAACTGAATATCTGTTCAGTCTTAAATGTTATTCTTATGTATGTTATATAACAATTTCGACCACTGTTCCACTTTGGTATTATATTTTCCTCTACACAAAGCCTGCCTGGAAACTAGAAATAAAATCTCCTTTTTGTGAGCGAATATTCCTCCTGTAGCTAACAGCTATTTTTTGTCTGGAAATAACAAGTATTCGTATCTATCTGTCTATCTTTCGATCTGTCTATTTATTTATTCTAATCGATTGCGTGTAAAGATCTGCATGGCAAAAACTAACTCATAATTTCATAGAAAAAAATTACCATTTCTCATGTGGCTATAGTCTGCGTCTAAATAGAAAGGTTGAATATGAAGCGTCACCTTTCCGCCTACATGTTTATAAATACGCGACCGGCGACCGGTTTGAATGTAAACCTACTTGTAAAGATTTCGCATATACACTGGACTGGACTGAAGTCGCAAATTGAAATTATGCCAGCGTAACTTCGCGAATAATTAAATGAGAATATTTGTAATCGTTCAAAATAAATTACCATACATTTTTAAACAAGCTTTGTTCTCTAGCGTTATTGGAATGGTTTAGATATTTTTTTTTTTGAGAAAACATAGATAATTAAATACTCTTTTGTATTATAATAAATTCTGGTAATTTAATTGGGTATAAGAGGCTCCATCTGCTGGTGAATACCAATATTATGTACGAGTAGTGCATTCTGGTGACCAGCGAACACAATAATTACAACAGTTGACGTTTTTATATGTACCCGATGACAAGCAGTCAACGCCGTCCACGGAGGTCACTAAAGACATCTTCTACGGGTTATTGGCTAAGATGATAGCGGAGGATCCACATTTTACCGGATGGCAAGCAAAACAAAAAAACCTTTTCATGGTTGATTCTAGAAGGAGGTTGGTAGCCTGCCAGGCTGGTAAAGAAACCTATCTCATCAACAAGTACCGTTGGTGAAGCTCCATGGCAGAAAGTCCAGGGACCTGCAGCAGTTGGGACCATTCGACATAGACTCGTCCATTGTTCAGCAAGGTACACCGTGTGCAGAGGAAGCTGACATTCACTAAAAGATGAATGAAGCCTCAGCTGGTAGTTGACTTGATAAAGTTCTTGAACAAAGAACCAGCTACAGGAAAAGAAATAAAATAAAATAATATTTTATTCGAAGTTGGTTTTTACAAATACTTTTCGAACGTCAAATTACGCCATCGCTTCAACAAATCCCTACCGTGAATGGTCCCGGAGTCCGTGAATGGTACAGGAATAGAAAAAGATACTAAGGAGATAATGATTCAGTAAAACGGACATATTAGTGATTTTTACTACCGTATTGATGGTTTCTATACTGATATTATAAGAAGAGAAAACACATTTTGTGAGTTTGTATGTATGCAGAAGATATTCTCCGGAACCACGTTACCTATTTGAAAAATTGTTTTACCGTTGAAAAGTACATAACTCTGGGCGGATATAGTTCATCTGTGAAGTATTTAGAGATCACAATGATTTATACCTATGTCATATCTACATATAGAAAATATTATTTAACCAAAAGTAGGGGTGGGCCGCTGGTTCTACAAACACTTATTTATTCGACCCCGAATCAGCAGCTTTTAACAATACGTAGATCCAGTCGCGACCAATAACAAATTCCTACTTGAATATAACGTATAACTCACTTATACATAACTCATGCGTTTGTCTCAATATATTTAGGGACTACCTATCGTTAGATGGAAACCGGTAAATAGATTAGGCACTTCACTATCGATAACGTGATCGGTGTCTCATCACTAGCCACAAGATGTTTTATAAATAAAGTTTGATTACGTTTAATAAACACGATTTATTTGAGTTCATTACTACATAGGAAGACATTCGTGTAGAAGTCCAAATTATCCGGATATGATCGTTACGCTGAGTACTTCCTGGTTCTTTGTTATTGAAGTATTAAAGTAATATATGAAAATTACACTCATTATAACTACAAGTTACATTAGTCTGCCAGCGTCTTTTCCTGTAAGTATATATTAATCATCAGGAGCCGCTGTAAAGCAAATCTTTCTGTATTGTATTAGTTTAAAATAAAATTACATATCTGTTATCTGTGGATAAAGCTGTGACTGATTCTATCCAAATGATTTTGACATACATAACTGAGGTTTTTATTTACATTCATCAATCAACTTTTAAATATTTCAAACCGAATAAAATTCGATCTAGTAATTTACGTCTTGGACAAACAAGAATATAGAAACGTTCCTACATCACATATCAGGTATTATATATCTTTTACGTTACAACAAAAAGCTTTCTTTGTTTTAATTATTGAAAAACATCATTGATCTTGGATGTTTTTAAAAATCAAAACCTTTTTAAATGTTAAATTATGTTTCTTTTAATTTTGTTATTACGTTTCTAAAAATCCAAAATAATTCTTTAACTAAATAAATAAGTAAATACGTCTTTAAACACAAACACATATTATAATTCAATTAATTTCTAGCTGTTTTCTTTGCAATACATCAAGGAAGTTTCGGTGACGAGCGGCCGGTCATATGTACCTCAAGGTTGCGAAAAGGCCGCATTAGTCATGACTTCACAAACTTGATTATTGCATACTTATGAATTACCAATGAACTAGGATGGTCTCTAGTACTTTTACAACTTGAAATGGAAATTAATGACTTTATAAATCTATCCTAATAGTACTAGATTTTAGCGGACTTTAAAAAACGGAACGTTGAATGTCAATAAACTTGCAAATAAATAAGTATATTCAAATCCGCCTAGCAACAGGTAAGCACAACAAAAAAATATACATCTCGCATCTTTAAAGTCAAACTGTTACCAAACCCATTACCAAACGCAATTTTTCCAGAGCTAAGCCATCAATGCGGAAATAAGCTAATTATTGAACGTATTGAAGCGGCCTAGAATACTCCCTTCAATCCCATGTTGGCAGATCAGGGTGTCGTAAGATGCGACAGGAGCCAGCCTGCTTGGTGGTAGGGCTTTGCGTAAGGATTATGTTATCAGTTTTATTATTAAGTCATTAATATTATTATTGGTCATTATCTTTTCATGAAGCCTACCTGGCAACCTATCACCCTCCTGCTTGAGTCAGGCGCCAAACAACACGTCGTGTTCCGGTTGGGCGCTTGAGAGCCAGTATTTTCTTTCTTACCTTCTTCTCATTTCCTGGCCGACAACGCACCAGTGATACCTTTGGTCTTGCTGATGTCCATGGGCGACGGTGACCACTTAGCATCAGATGGCTCGTCTGCTCATTTGAGGACTATTAACATCTGTAATATAACCTAAACGAAGCTAAAATGTTACTAAAACAACCATATATGTACTTAGAACGTATTCAAAAAGTTGTTTGTGGATATTGGCTCAGCTGTAAAATTCGAATTTCGTTTCCGTTTAAAAATGCAATGTTTTTTTTTGGATTAGACTCCTTGGTTTTTGGGTGGATTCCTATTTCTTTTTTGTTTAAAAGTGTCTGTCAGGTTGTCGCATGTCAACAAAAAGTGCCAAACGATTTCTTTTTGTTACTTACATTATTTATGTACGTAACAAATTAATATTAATACCTTATTTGAAACCTCAAATCGCACAGCGGCCCATGGATTTTCGCTTATTCAAGCATGTGAAATCTAGTGCGCATGGGTAGAATATGTACTAAACACATTCAAAGAATACAAAGTGAGTAAAACTTTCTTCTTGTAATGAATCGTTTAACAATAACCATTAATTAAAAAATGTGTCGATTTCAACCTTGTAAACAGCTAACAAATGAGGCCTCCTGATGGTAAGTGGTCACCGATACGTTGCTGTTCATGAAGTAATGGAAGAGGATGGTAGCTAGGTAGGCCAAAACCATCACGAGCGGGTACCGCAGGGCAAGGATGAAACTAGCCAGTTGATAAACAGCGATTGGCTTCCACTGAGAGGATCCTAGCGCAAAAGCTTCGTCCTTTGGCAAGCACAGTGCACTGGTACCATGAAAGTTTAGCTTTGTTCTGCGGTAATACCATCTCACAATGAAATTTTCATTGCATTCATAACGCCAACTTTAATTTATTCAAGACTAGCTGTGCCCGCGACTTCGTTCGCGTGGAATTTAACAAAGAAGTTGTTTAGTAGAAATAAAAGTAGCCTAAGTTACTCCTTATTACATCAGATACCTGCCAGTGAAAATCCCGTCAATATCGGTCAAGCCGTTTCAGAGATTAGCCGGAACAAACAGACAGACATACAAAAATAGTAAAAAATGTTATTTGGGTATATGTACCGTATATACATTCATATGCATGTAGTAAAAAGCGGTTATTTTAACATTACAAACAGACACTCCAATTTTATTTATTAGTATAGAAGATTAGATAAAAGCTACCCCCGTCCGCACAAGTATACCACAGTGTGAGAACTAAAGAAAGTCCACTGCCTTTAATGTCGGGAGAAAAGCTGACTACGTTTTGACACAAATAAAAAATATTTCGGCAGGCTTACTGTAAGGCACAAAATAATATTCGACGCCCCATAGTCTAGTTGATAGTGACCCTGCCTGCCGAGCGAGGGGACCCGGATTCGACTCCCGGCCGGGGCAGACATTTATGTGACAGATAAATATTTGTTCTCGGGTCATGGGCGTTTGTATGTCATATTTGTGTATGTCCATGCCACAAACAACACAGGGAATCCTAGTGCGGGCGTGTGAGTATGTCAACGTTTATTTATTAGTCTTAGAACATAGTAAATAATTACAGTGCGCTTGGTGTTTACAATACTTTAATGAACTTGCTATCAACACTCTTCTTTAAGCGCCGTTAAAGATCGGAGAACGCGTCTCGCCCCGCTAGCCCCGGGCCATGTATCTGTATCATGGCCAAACAGCTCGTTAATCTGTGCTTATATCTTAAAGTATGTGTTTTTGATTTCTCAGAAGAGTTTGACCCAAGTGCAAATGAATTCGAAACGGGATAATACGGGTGGATGAATCATGGCGTTAACCATCGCTTCTCGAAACGGGTTTTCTGTAGTCTACTACGATTGAATTTCACGATAAGCTTTCCAATTGTTAAATACAATATTTTTTTACGGTTCCATTATACATTAACCATTTATTGGACTTAATTAAACTGATAAATAATGAATAATTGCTGCAATATTCATTAACTGTAATGGATTCAATTATAGTTATGTATACGTTTTTTATGTAGTTCTAGCCGGCAAACGATCACGTGAACCACGTGATGGTAAGTGGTCACCGCTGCCCATTCATGTCAACAACACCATGGGTGTCATTGAAGTGTTGCCTGGCAAAAAAAGCGCGGAAAGTTCTAATTTATTGGCTCTCTGACCCTCCACCAAAACACGTTGAAACATTTTACAGCTGATTTTGTGGGGTGGTAGGTACAGAGCTCAGTGATAGTCAACAGGAGGGACCATAACCCTTGGTCATTGTTCAGCACAGTACATCACGAGCGGAGAAGGTTACTTAGCACTCGGAGATGGATTGGAGTCTTTCGTAACCAGAAGTGAATTTACATTCACTACTTACTATACAAATATGGATTACATTACGAAAAATCGATGTTCTTGTATGAGGGCGTCGAAAGTGTCAGGATGATAAAGCAATAGATTTCAGGAGCATATTAACAATAAAATTTACATAATATTACTCAATATTCATTGGTTTTTAAAGATTCAACGCTTGATAATTTACTTTAATTACGCAGTACTATATTAATCTTCCAAGCCGTACCATCCGCTATCTTGCCTAGACCGAGTGACAATACTCACTTTTTATTTTCAATTACTAAAGATTTACATAAACTTATTTTGGTCTATATATATGTACATCACAATATTTTTTCCAATTTCTTACACACAATATCTCGCGATTGGATGAATCGATTCTAAAGAATTTAGCGTCAATTGATTAACGCATTCCTCAAACTGACCAAGAGTATATATTACTATAATGCCACGAGAATGTCGCAACTAATAAAACAATCTCAAATCCGACCTTGCGGCTACTTGATACGTCTAGTAGGAATGATTACTGATAAATGGCAATAATACGACTAACTGACGGCAGTCGGTTACGACCAGCTCATACGAATATCCATCGAACAATTATCCGTCAATCGGTGACAACGCGATAAACGATCCCGTTAACGGAACAGTTGTGCATAGAGTAATGTGCATACCTACTCTACTTTTTTATAGTCTCAAGGACTGATGAATAAAAACTGATAAACGACCACGCACCCTCATCCTCGCACTAGAATTACCTGTGTATGTGTGATATGGACATACACAAACCATCACAGACACCCACGACTCGAGACCAGACATTTATTTGTCAGATAAATGTCTGTCCCGGTTGGGATTCGAACCAGAGACGCGGGGTTACTACCTACTGGTCTACGAGGTGGACAAAGATTAGAAACAGTTTAAATTTTTCTACATTACCAACAAGCGAGAGGACTGATGGTGAGTGATCATCGCCGTTGTGTGTGGACACCACTGTCGCGTTGTTGGCCAAATTGGAAGCGAAGGACCTGCTTATTAGGCTCTCTGACCACTTCAAGTGAACCAGGTAACCAAGTTGATTATAGCTAGCCAGGTGGGTGACGTACCCTACCACCACGCAAACAATTTTCATTTTATCGTGGCCATATTCAAAAAATACATTTATAATAAACAGCTACCAATCATTCATCGTCCTGGTAACATTCACGTATCAATGTGTGCGTATCCACTTGTTTCTACGCTCGTCTGTCACGCACACTACGACGTCAGCGGCGTGTGAACGGCAGCAAGGAAAGTGCAAGACGGGAGGTTGAGCTCAGAACCACCAATAGGCATATACGAATCAATGTTGTATGTTTGTTTTTAAATTAAATTAACACTGTTAACTACCATCAATTATTAATTTCATCGTCTGTCATCATGAATTAAAAAAAAGATTTTTCGAAATTACTTCCATCTGTTAGTCCTCGCCACCGATCCCTGAAGGTGCATCATGCTGAACAACCGACGAGACATCGACTCCATATATTTCCAGTTGTAGTATGTTGGGCTCTGGCCTACCCAGAGCCTAACATACTACACCCTAATTACTAGCCCAACATACAACACCCTAAATACTAGGATCCTTTACGTGCCTAAGTAGGTAACTATCCTCATTCTAAAGTCAAGTGAAATGTTTTGGAGAAATTTCGGTTGCTATCCAAGAGCTAGTTAAGGCTCCTCGCTACCTTCTGGGCTAGCCACGCATGAGTAATACCTTTGGAGTTGCATAAGTCGGTGCTCGGCAGTCACCACTACCGTCGCATACTGCGTCGCTGACATAAAGAAAACCCAACTTTGCTGTGACGCGGCTATTATGCCGTAACAACGATACAACATGTATCGTCACATAGCGAAGGGTGTCGGGTTCGATTCCCGGCTGGGGCAAACATTTATGTGACAACAAATATTTGTTCACGGGTCGTGGGTGTTTGCGATGCTTATTTGTGTACGTCCATGCCACCCGCAGAACAGGGAACTCTGGTACGGGCTTGTGTGTATGAATATTTGTATGTTTGTTTGTAGTATTTGTATCTCTGCTAATTGAAATTTCACAGTTCTTCTATAAAAATGAAATTCAAGATTTGTTATGTATGTAATTTTAGAGATCAAAATTTAATTTGTATTATCTTCTCACGACACTCTCGGATCTTTGATAACAAACTTGAGACACAAATAAAGCAATGAAATTTTAAATTTTTACCTAATACTTTCAAACAATGTGCGAAGTGTTGACAGCTGTCACTTTAGATAAAACAGGAGAGCTTAACTGTTTGATTAAATTATGTAAAAATATAATTAAAATAAAAACTCTATTTGAACGCATAAATTTCAAAAAGTATTACATGAATTTTCATGTGATTTTTACGACACCCTGTTCTGCCAGCACGGGATTGGGGGGAAGTATTCTAGGCCGCCCCTATGCGGCCAAAACGTTTTCCGAAGTGAAGAGAATTATAACTACTTAATAAGTCGCTAAATAATATTTGACGGACATCAATCTAAAAGTAAAAGTAGCCACATAGCTTTATTTGCCATGTATGTATGTACTAAAATCATAATAACTCAATTCTGTAATAGCAGCTAGTACCACGTTATCAATTTATCATTTTAGGACAATAATGCCTCTTGTTTTATCCGTCCGAGATGTACAAACAGACAGTTTGCAGTCCTAATTAATATTCGGCTATCGACTTTTCGAAATTCTGCGAAGTGCTTAAATAAATGCACCTTTGGACTGAAGCAAACAAAGAAAATGTTCCGTCAAGATTTTTGATTTTATTCGGCATAAGAAGTATAATTTATTGTTCACACATTTTACTAATAAAAACTTTTTTTACATAAAATAAATTGTATACATAAAACTCGCATATAAATAAATAGTCGTAAAATATCTACCCCTGTAATGACCATAAGAAATTTATCCTTAACAAATATTTAATCTATTTAAATCTATAGGCTATGACGGTAATTTTAATTTTATAGATTTTTTATTAAAATTAGTATATAGGAAGAACATGTGATTGCACACATGATAATCAATATATGATATAGGTAGACCTTATGGTTATTCCATTACAATTCCATTCGTGTAAAGGCAAAACTAAAGCCACGACCTGCCTAAATGAGGTCCACTGTCGTGGACCCCCATTTACATTCCATGGACCCCATTTTTTCCGCTGACGTGGACCCCTTGCAGCTCCTTGTCGGCCCCTGGGGGTCGATATAGACCACTTTGGTATCACTTTGTTTAACCCTATAAAATGTGGAATGTTACTAAGAGATAGAAATAAATTAATAAGATAAGAATAAGCTATAAGAATAAACGAATAAATATATTTTAAGATACATTTTGCAACGGTGATCTATGTTAAAACAAAACTTGAAACTATTAAAATATCTACACAACCAAAAAGTTGCGGGCGTGTTCTAGTAATTGAATAAAGCGAAATATCTAATGTCTCAAAGTGCGTCCGTTTCATTAAAAGGTCAATGTAAAGATCCATTCACAGCGATGTATGTAAATACATAATAATCACTGTAATATTTAAACGTGTTTGAATTTTACATAGTTTGAGTGCATTACGGAGAACTCGGGTGAGCGTCTCCTCACAATGTTTTCCTTCCCCAAAGTTATTGTTAATTTACATTCTATAGATACCTTATTTTAAATTTGAGATTTGTGCGGTTCTTTACTCCTAGATCGAAATCGCTTCCGCTTCTGTGGTGTGGTGTGATCCGCTGACATTATGAATCTGTAAGCTCTTGTGTGTACTTATTTATATAATTTTGTTGTCATATTTTGTGATAAATATTCGTTTTATGACTCACTTATCCAAATTCTATAATATTTAAAAGTTTTGTCTGTCTCTCTGTATGTTCCTCTATAACTTAAAAACGTGTTGTCAGAAATTGATGAAAATTAGTATGTAGGAAGAACATGTGATTGCACAAATGATATGCTATATGTGATATCTATAGTACTATGTAAACATATAGGTTCTGCCTGTACATTTAATTTGATTGTCATACTAGGTGTTCCGGTACACTCGCCGGTCGGTCAAAAATTGTGCATGTTTCTGGTTACGTTAAAATATGATAGTCATAAACATTTTATTACGATACATGATGAGGCTAAACTGCTTATCATGGTAATTAAGCTTGGTAAAGTAAGTTATGTTACTTTGTTAGCTTTCTTTGGAATGTGGATTCGATTTGATTAATTCCTGTCTACATTTTTTATGTACACCTACAACATCCCATACGCAATGTACTTTTATGGGAATTGTGTATCGGGTCTTTGACTGTTTGACGCGTTAAATTACAGCTTATAGGCAAAGGATGTTATGGGATAGATGAATATGTTAATGACAAGGACTGGTTACGTGCAGATTTAACTTATTTTGTAATTACCAAATGTTGTTTTAAAATTGTCTACCAGAGTTTCTTTCGCCGTTTCTTCTCCTCGATGTTAAAGCACCTTTTAGAAACGATAGTGGAGGCAAAAAATTACGTGCATTTAGGTATTTACCAAGTGCCTAAATGATTAAATGATTTTGAATTTGCTGGTACAACAATATTGGAATTATACTTGGTACATCACAGGTAGCACAAACAAATTATTTCTGCGCAATAAATGCTTGGTTTACGTCAACAGTTGCCCCCAGAGCACAATTCCGTGTTTAAGAATAGAGGCCACATAGCCATGGTATGCAATTAGCGCTGTTTTTTCATTAGTTAATAATGTCTAATAGTCATTGTGCACAAGCAAACTTGCATTCAACTTGTACATATTATGTGCTTCTATAGGCATTTATGATCTAGTGCTATCCCTAAAAATGTTAATGAATCTGCTTCAGTCAATATTTGATCATTACACATATTTTCTGTTGTTCTATTATTATTCATTTCTTGTGTGTTACCTGATTGTGTTTCACTGGATTTAGTCCGTTACAGCCTCATTATAGGTTCACGTTTCTAGGACAACAAAGAATATCTAGCAAAAAAATATTTTCAACTAAAGGCCAAAAGTAATCCTTTCTCTTTTTGGCCATAAAACAATTTATTGTTGTTTCAAAAATATATTTAGGATGTAATACTTTGTTTTGAATAAAGTAGAATTTGTTTGAATAGGTTTTTATGTGTCAATAGCTGACAAATAAACGGACGGACCACCGTAAATGGTCACTGCAGCCCATGGACGTCTGTATCCATATGGGCATCGCCGACGGGCTATCGACCATGATGGTATCCAGTGAACCCACTAATTACTTCTGGCTCTCCTGCTTTACAACCGAATCATATGAAAACGTTCCATGGTTGATTCTGGAAGGAAATTGGTAATTAACCAGGCGGGTAAAGAACATCAATACACACAAGTGCCGTCAGGATAAAGGAAATCCAACGAACTCTCATAGAAAGAACTGAGGTCTTTGCTTCGCCCGTTCCTTAGCAGGATACACTATGAGATGTGGTATCGAACTCAATGAGGGAAGGAACTCCTTAAGGTGAAAAGCGGTAATGGTAACTGCTATTAGACTGCAAATTTTAAAAATCAACGTTTGCTCTTGTTCGCAGTCACCATTCCAGTGCTAAACTTCGGTATGCTCATGGGCTGGCAATCTCCCATGACACCTATTCTACAAGCAGAAGGTGGGCCGGCGTCGGCACCGATCACAGACGACACTATATCCTGGATGGCGTCTGTCACCTTCATCCCGCCCATATTCTGTGGCTTCTTGGTGGGAGACCTGGCTGACCGATGGGGCAGGAAGATCGCAACTATGTTGACATCGCTGATGTTGGTGGTAAGTTTCTTATATTGCTGTCGTCTCTTATTAACTTAGTGTTATAGTATATAGTTCTTGACACGCGTTAAACGCACCCCACTGTGTTACCGAAGTCTATCAGCGACAGTGACCACTTACTTTGGTCATCGGGTGCTCAGCTCGATATGTGCTGCATATCTTATGCAACATAGTTAATGGACTTTTAAATACGCAAACAAAAACAACTAAAAACTATTTTAGGCGTTAAAATTTTTGTTTTGATCATTCAGACCATTCCAAACATATCTTGCTAGTTTAATAGATAAGTTTTCGCTATTTCGTGTATGTATTTTATGTGATTAATGTTTCTCTTCTAGAAAAGATCTTACAGCGCCTTTATTGTAGAATTAACTGAGACTAGTCAAAACCAGACGCTCAATTAACATGTTGTTACATGTAACTAATTCTCGAATCGGGGACAATTGATTTGATGGTTCAATGGTGAACTCATCTATACTGCACTGTATTGAATACTGATGGATTACAATAGATTAACTATTTCACTTGCCTAGTTTAAACTTTGGCTTTTTTAATTAGTCAATGCTCGACCATAATCCCACCTTATAATCACTGAGGATGTAGAATTAGGTAGTGAAGCACACTAACTTAGAAGAAGGCTATTCACTCCTGGCTTCGATGAATTACAGGTCCAGTACAGGAGTCATTTAGAAGTTCTAGAAAACACTGCACCACGTCCTTATTACCTAAGGATCCACAGTGAAGACTCTCTAACGTGAAAAACTAATTAAAGTCGAAAGTTCTTGTGCCGACGCTCAACGATAGCTATCTAACGATAACGATATCTGACGATACTTATCTATCGAAGTTTAACGTGCCCGCTAAGCATGGAACCGCTAGAAAAATTTAACATTAGCGGTTCCATTAACTACTTACCGCACCCGCAGTGGCTCGACGGCGCTAGTAGTGCTTTGTTGAAAGGTTGAGCCACCTTGCCGATCGGATAGGCTAGATACCATTTCAAACTTCAATGTAGCAGTGATAAATATAATTTAATGTGCGCTAATTTACCATACTCAAGTCTATATAAGAACATTTGTCTAGAAAAAAATCACATAAAAATTAAAGTTCTTAAACATAAATTACGGTATGTCTTACCTGCAATAATGTCGACCTGATATTAACAGCTCAGTAACGTACCGTCATAATTACGCGCCAGTTGGAACCGTTTACACAATAATTGACAGTTAATTTGTCGCAATGTACCTACTACTTTAGATCACACAATACTGTGACGTACCTACTACGCACAGAGTGAAAAATGTTCGCAGCGTGTCCGCTACAAGAACGCGCACAGTGCGTGCGCTACACGACAAACACGTAAATAATTAGTTGTGTCAATTATAAATAATTATGGCGTCGAAACGATAAAGAAACTTTGATCTTGTCATAGTAAAACAAATGAAAATCAATGTTTGTTTATTCCTTAGATTAGTTGGGTGATTACGCTGTTCTCTCTGGAGCCCTGGGCGTTGATCGCCTCCAGGGCTGTGGCAGGGCTCGCCTGTGCCGGCTGCTACGTAGTCACGCCTCTCTATTTGAAGGAGGTGGGTAATCCTTATTTCGTTTAATTATTAAGTCTTTCGCGTTGTTAAGTATGGCCATAATGAATATATTTCTTTGCCATATTTCATTAATAACATATATGTCACTATTATATGGGTATAATTAAAAATCAATACGATGGTTATCTATAATAAATTAAGTTACTAAACAAGTCTTATCAAGTCCGGTATTAGCCGACTTTGCACGCCGGAGAACTTTGCTAGGCTCTGGCAGAAAAGCAAAGTTGTCGATAGTGTTCTACTTTGGCATTGTAATTTATTTAAAATGTGCATTATGTCGTACTATATTTGTAGATAAATACCTCACAATTATTTTATAACAGTATAACAACCTTTTTGGGTCGCGTTTATTTCATCTCGAATAATTGTATGTTAATTAATAACATCAAATTCGTCATGAATGACGAATTGTGAATACATAAAAACTAACATTTTTTTATACAACAGAATATGACCAAGTAATATGAAAATAAACGTATGTTTAACTTTACTCGTTGTCTCTTTGTCAACGGATAAAAACGTCGAGACCTGTGATAATTTAATGTCACGATGTATATCGAAGGTATCGGCTTGATTATTAAATTAAAATTATATGTTTCAGATCGCCTCAGACAACATTCGCGGCGCACTCGGCTCCCTGTTCATCCTCTCGCAGAACCTGGGCTACCTGGTGGTGTACGTGGCGGGGGACATGCTGTCCTTCACGGCAGTCATGTGGCTGTGCACCGCTGTCCCCGTGGTGCACTTGCTCGCGTTCCTCGCTGTGCCTGAAACTCCCGTGTTTCTCATCAAACAGGGGAAGATCGAAGTGAGTCTTTTAATATATATGTAGGTCATATATAGCTACACAATTTAAAAGACGCAATAAATACAACATAGAATACATTTCTGAAATACAATTGGATACAGTCTGTATTGTACGTTCCATAAGGACACACGAAGCCCTTGTCCATGGCATGATTGTACGATGTAACAGTTAATATTATTCTTTAAATTAATTTAATTTTATTGGAGACTGGTAGTGGTTATTAGGTTATAATAAATTTAACCCATTTTTTTAGGTTACTCAATGATTACTTTTCAACGGGGTCCTAAATTCTTATGTGCCCAATCGCCCCGGCATACCATCTGACTTGAACCTATGACCATACCCTATGACCCTGAATACAGTGCAACAGCAATGACCGAGCACGTAGACAAATATGACATTATGAAATAATCAGGTATTGGATTAAAGTTAGCATGTATGGAAGTGCCCAGACATGTCCCGATTTATTGTGCTTCCAACGAGATTTCTTTGATGAAGAAAAATTAAATTAAAACTTATGTTTAAATCTACTTCCGTATTTAGGTATTATCTAACTATATATATCCATCTTGTTATTCTTATAATTATAAACTTGCAGGCACATTCTTTCTCAGTAAACGTATGTTGCATAAGGAGGTTATTTTTTTTATTCTTCTTTTAACAACATCCGGATATTTAATTTATCCCAAGGACTTAAAATTCCGGAATTGTCACCTAGGATGCTCTTAGAGAGCGGATCAGTTAAATCCGCCTTCGAATGTCATGCATCACAATAATATTTATAATTAATAATAGCGTATAATGGAATATGTTTCCAGATAATTGACGTGACTGGATATAATTACGCAATGTTCTAGTTCTTACGATTATTATGAGTTGCTAAGGTAATAAATTGAATTAAAAACGATTTCAATTGTAAGATGAATTTTTTGGTTTCATCTCTTATTCTACATTAAATTTAAGTATGACCATACGGGATGTGACCCTCTCAAACACAAAAGTATTTTCCTAATAGGTTGATAAAAGCCGGAGTTCAGAGGTAACAAGCTTGAAAAAATACAAACGAGAAACAAATCGATTATATCGTCGTTAATGCTTTACAAATATTATTGATAGACTATTATTGCGATGGAAACTGTTCACGCTTAGTTTATAAATATATAATAAGGAACGATACTGAACCATAGGCATTGGTTTCAGTTTCTTTTCTTTGCATAGTTAAATGATGCCATCTATTAACAAATCTTGTAATTCCTTATTGACTTTAGACCGTTGTTGAGATGTCTTTTTACCTTTTAACCGCAATAACCCATTACCATTGTTACAAAATATACTGTGTGTTGACTCATTATGTAAAGTTACCGACACGCCAAGATCCGTTGTGCGGTTTGCGCGCGCTGCACGCGGTGACACGACCTCTCGGTACTGTTTCAGAGTATTCAACATTCAACCACATCTACCTAGCAGTTATGTCACTTTGGGACATAATAAAACACTATAAGTTGCAATTGTAATGACTAAAAGATTTGCTTCTTGTAAGAACAATATAAAACCTTTTATGAGTAAGTTTTCTGTACAAAAATAATCGGGATTATTTAAGTGTATATATTTAGAGTAGCTATTCCGGCTTTGCACAAGGCAATTTACTGACCTTAGCAACACAGTTTTAAGTACATTTATTTTAGAACATTTCTCTATCTCCCGTGGTTTAGTTTGCCTAGCAATCAATTCGTCAATAAGGGATGTAATCAACCGAATGTTTCACGAAATATGACTGTCAAATCAAAGAGTTTTTACTGGCATTTTCATACAAAAATCTATCCAAATTTTCCACTTTCCCAGTGAATTTTCTAAACAATTTACTTCATCCAATATTGTCTTGACACTTACGTGTTTAAAATGAACAAGCAAGTTGGTCGAACTGTACAACAGTTAGGATCTTCCATACATACGGCAATTGATATTTATTATAGTCTTGGTTAGTTAGTGCTACCGGTAAAGACAAAAAAAATTAACGTTTTATATACAGGAAGCCAAAGTAGCACTAGCGTGGCTGCGTAACACTTCAACAGACGACAAATACCTTGAAGAGGAGATCCAGGTCATGGAAAGAGAGGAGCAGTACGCGACTTCCGCCCAAAAAGCCTCTTGGAGAACCATAGGTATGTGTGTGGATAGAGATCATTGACATATTTTAAAGTCTTTAATGTTGGCGTAAAGAAGATCGGATAATTATCATTGCAGCCGTTAGAGTTCCTCTTCTGTAGGAAGGATTACTAAATAAAGATTAGAAGCATAGTTACCCACGCACCTTTTGTTTGGAAATTTCTTAAGTATTATTTCCACTGTCGAAATTTCCCAATACATTATAAGTAATTTAAACTCAACGGCTTCAGCCTATAAGTAAGTGATGGATAGAGTTCAGCAATACGAACCGTCTATGTTAGGATTGGAGACTGCTAATGGCAAATTTTCATAGCGCTTTCATGTTTCAAAGCCTTCAAAAGTAAGCCAAAGTAGTTGTTAAGCCACGTCAGAGGGTTAAGTCGGTATAAGGACACTTGGATTGGCTCCTAATTCCGTTACCAACTCGCACGGGAACATGGCGGTGACGCTAGCTGCTGTGGCAGAAGTTGTCATGTAACATTTTAATAGAAATGTTTTCGCTTCGTGTATCATATCATATTTAACACAGGCTATATAGAAAACAAATATAATGTATGAATATTACTTCGATTAGTGAAGAGAGGCACCAACGATTTTAACACTACATAGTGTAAAACTACCAATATTTGTCCGGCTGTGTAAACGCGGTAAGCTCAAAAATGAATGTACGGATGCTAATAGTTTTAGTACCAAATACGGTGATGTCGTGTGTGTGTGAATTGTGTGCAGTAAACAGGAAAAAATCATAAAAACCTGATGAAAATGGGTAACAATTGTATCAGGTGTAGTTATTATTTGTGAGCGTAAGAATCGTGTGTGCTGAAGCGAAGCCTCGATCAAACGATGGATCAGGACACACACAGACACACATATACATATATGCGTGTTATATTTATCTCTCACGATCCACGCAGTCTTACATGTCATTGCTTTTCATACTGACAATCTAAGTACACATTGCAACTCTTGGACCGGTTTATTGATATTGAGTTTTAAATTGAGCTAGTAAACGTGCATTATGTGATTAGTCTGCGGTTTTTCAAAGTAATTTTATAAAGAATATCGATAAAAAGTATATGTCTGTTATAAACAAGTTAGTCGAGGAATACGCCGTTTTTAGACGGTTTTTTTTGGTTAGACTCAGCTAACAATATACTAATGTCAAAGTAAAAGAAAAGATTGTCAAAAGTGTTTCCCTTTCATTTGTTTTGCGTACTTACCATGTGACGTAGTAACAGAATATTAACGCTTTGGTCTTCTTTCACGGCGATATGTTCGGATCAAGTTATCTTTTTGTCAGCTCGGTACACAGTCCCGCGATTGCTCCGATGCAACGTTGTTTGTTTGATGATGAATGATAAATAATGTTACCATGTGTTAATTAAGCTACACCTTTATCCTTCCAGTGCAAGACAAGACCACGTTCAAAGCGTTTCGGATATCTCTGAATGTTATGCTGTCTCAAGAGACATGCGGCTACTTAGTGGTTCTGATGTACGCGGGCTCCATCTTCGAAAAGGCGGCTGAGTCCATCAGCTTGCACCTCAGTCCCAACAAGCAGACCATCGTAGTCGGGGCTATACAGCTTCTGGGGTCTGTTGTGGCTAGCTGCATCGTAGAGAAGACTGGACGGAAGGTCAGTTAATCTTTGTCAGAACAGAAGGAGGCGCGATTGTTGAATTGGACATATAAATAATGTGAGGCCGTGGAAGAAGGATTTTCCCCTTCTCGTATTACAAAAGGAGTCAAACAAACGTACTACCCGTCATCGAGTCCCAGTCGATGTCTGCCACTCATAGTTTATCTGCTGAACAAGAGATTGGTCTCTGTTTACCGCACCAGAGTAATTCAAAACTAGCGTTGAATTTATTTATTTTCAGTGGCTACTAGCGGGCACTTCGCTTGCTACAGGTTTGTCGATGCTGGCGCTGGGCATGTGGTTCTACGTGACGTCGCTGTCTGTCTGGCTGCCTGGCTGGCTGCCAGTCCTGGCCATGTGTCTGTGCATCTTCTCAGACGCCGCCGGCTACCAGCCCGTGCCCTACGTCATCACTTCCGAGCTGTTCACCTTCCAAGTGAGTTGTGTTATCATTATTACAGAGCGCAATGACATTTAAGCACGTGTTGTTAAACAGTCAAGAGTAAGTCTGACATTGACTTGTGACATTAATGTCACAAATGTCAATTTACGTGGGAGATTTAAAATTAGAAGGATCAGTGAACATTCGTTTGTATACTAGTACATACATATTACGTTAGCATAGACAACTACCACATAGCTCTCATACCAAAGAGATTTGAGTAATATTGCATCATTTTATCGACTGTACAAACTTGAGATTATTTTACAGCTGACAAATTAAACAAATCATCGGATGATAAAATGTCACCCCTATGGACATTAATACACTAGAGACAGCAATGGCGCGATGACAGTAAAGAGTGGAGAAGGGGATGGGTACATCCCGCCCTTGTCTTTTCAGCAGAGTGCATGCAAAGGAAAATATCTTGGAATCGAGGAGATATGGAGATATATCCTTTTATACCATGTATTAAAATAGAGGGCGCAAAAACCTGTGTTCCTAAGAATGTCTTATTAATGTTCATTTTTCTTCTTCCAGCATAGAGGCATGGTGACATCATTCGTTAGTAGCGTGGACGCGCTCAGTGATTTCCTCCAAACGAAAGCATACGACCCGCTTCTCAAGCTGCTTGGCATCCACTGGGTCTTCATACTCTTCTCCATGGTCTGCTTCTTGGGTACCTTATACACCATTCTTTACGTCCCGGAAACGAAAGACCGGACCGTGGAAGAGATTTATGCTCTTTTAAACGATGGCAGGCAGAAAGAGAAGAGGAAAGATGTCGAGAATGGCAAAGAAATTAGTAGATTGTAGACCGTAGAGAGAAAATATATATAGACGATTTCTAACTTTGCCCTTCACTCGCATATGAAAAAAAAATGTGTCCTACTTGCTTACGTGTGAAACAAAACTATATTATTTTTTGATTCTGTTACGTATCTAGTTCTTTTCTTTTCAAGCTCCTTTTATTAATTTGCTTTTTTTATTTGCTGAATATAGAAAATATAAATTTATTTAATCATAAGGAAATCACTTAATTTTAGCTTCTACTACTGTTTTAGTGGAATTATATATGAGAAAAAAATGGCAAAAGGTACTTCTCTGCTCTACGCTGTTGATATGATTTGCGTCACGTAAAAAGAGCGCTGAGCGACAGTGGGGACGCTTCTGCGCGTGGCTATTAATCGCCAGCTAAAGTACGAGATTGTTGTTTCTCTCAGTAGTATAAAAGTCATTATTCGCGTCTTCCTGTCTGTTCGCTTAATTCTCCTGAACTACCCAACGAAGTTTGATGCGGTTTTCGCTTTCATTTAGATTTTTTTCCCGAGAGGCTTATACATAAATATATAAGATACATACATAAATATATAAAATATATAAGTATAATACATTGTAATATAATTTATAAATTGAAGAGAAAAATCGATGTCTTGGGATCAAGTTGTAAAAAAATCTATTATCGAGAATACTTATACCATGTAAAACCATGATACAAACAATTTTTCTACGCGATTGTATTAGCATTGTAGATTGTAGCTATTGTCGAATGACGGACTGTAACAAACCAATAGCGCGACAGCATAGGTTATTTCCCCGCTGCGCCTCACTTCATACCACCAATTGGCCCGACAAAACGCTCATTGCGCAGGTATTTCACCGGCGCTCTTTTTACAAGCCGCGACCTATACTAGGGGTATTTTCAAAGACATCAATTATGTATTTATCTATCATCATTTATATAACATTTATGTATATATAATATGTATTATTCGTATCTCATGTAGATATTCGTATGTATGTATATCTTTATTTTAACCTAATAAGCGGCTGTTCGTAATTGTCTGCTTAGTCCAATAGTTAGCTAGTAAAGAATGCATGAAGCCTTAAGCTCGCCATTTGTAGCATGATTTAAATTTTTTTATATAATAAAGGTTAAATAAATAAATTAATATTTATAGTGATAATTCGTGACCTGAATAGAGCTGGCTGCAGAGTTGGTTATTTCCATACTTCTTTGTCATAATCTGTCCAATAGTAATCCTTTATCAAAAAAAAATCTGAAACAAAAATATTTCAACCAAACGACTTACTAATTGCGGTATGGCATTTAAATCATAAGTAAAATTTAAATTCAATTTCAAAATCATTTAATCATATAGGTATTCAGTAAATACACTTATGAACGTCATTTTTTGTTTCTACCACCGTTTCGAAAAGGTGCTTTAACAATGAGGAGAAGAAAAGGCGAAAGAACTCCTCAGCACATCTTTTAAACTTTTTACTAGTACTTTTAATAATAAATTTGTAAGGAATATATGACGTGTCCGATCTCATACGGCCACTGCAGTCAGACAGATGTGTGTAGTGTTCTCTGCGTATGTTGTCTATGGTGGTTTTTTTATCTATGTTTCGTAACCGGTCCGGTATGATATTCGTTTCCAAATTCGAATGATTCTGTGATTTTTAGTGATACTACTTGCACCAACGCAGTAATTCTGCAATCTCACAGATTAAACACAAAATAAGTAAATACTCAGACAAATATAATCATAGATATGTTAATATTATAATAATCTCACTGCGGAATCAGTTAGGAGTTTCAATTTGAGAGATTACAGAGTTACTGTTCAATTTAGGTAATGGGTTCGAATATCTAAAAGTGTACAATTTGCATCAAAGTTACTTAATTATTACATTGTTCGTAATTAACAATTGATTTATTTTTTGTATATGTTCTCATGGTCATTGTTACAACTTTAATAAATTAAATTATAAAATAAATTTCAAATATTCTGGAAGAAGTTTTTTTTATATTATCATTAAAACCTATATCGTTGATCTCGGGTCTAACCCACAATGGGAGGAGTTAAGGCCATTGGTTGCCGTGCTGGCCAAAAGAGGATTGGAATATTATTAATATAAATATATTTCAACTTATTGTTTTTGCTTCATTATGTGATTGACTGGGTAATAACAAACATATTAAATTTTTTAATAAACACGTCAGCTTCAAATTAACTTTCAATGACGTTGTTGTTTGAAGAAAATGAATAAGTCGTGTACTTATTAAATCAAGCAAAAATGCAATCTGAATCTCATGAAATTAACAATATTATGAATAATAATTAAGAATCTTAAACTGAATTATAATAAAGTTGAAATTACACTGCATGCACAGACAAGGTACACACATATGATGTTCACGTAATTCTTGACTCCGATTGTGTCATTAAGACAAATTATTGCTGTTTTAATACTGGTATGATTATATATATATATATATTAGGGTAAATTTAGAATAAAACATTGTATTTTTTTTTAATTTTAACTTTTTCTTGTTCATCCCTCATTTAATCATTTCGAATAAATATGTTTATAAGTTAAAAAACTGTCGAATAAAATAAAATGGCTTAGCCATTTATTCCAACTCATTAAGGTCCCACTGTTGGGCTCGGGTCTCCAATGATAGGGATTCAAGCTAATCAAGTACTGGTCGGCAGACTTTACACTCCTTTGAGACTATCATGAGAAATTCTCAGGTATACATGTTTCCCCACGATGTTTTGCGAATTACGATGAAATAAAAATTAAAGCAATTTATGATTACTTTGTAATACGTGCATAATTTGAAACATGCGTGCCAGATTTGAACTCGAGTCTTTGTGCGAGAGACTTGTGTTTAAAACACTAGGTTGTGTATTTAGTGTGCCAAAAACAAAGTCAAAATATTTCATGTATGTAACATATTCAACATAGTAATTTATACATGTAATAAAATTATAACTGATCGCTTTTTGTACACAATGGATACATAGGAAAAACTTATAGGGTGCCTTTATTAATCCAAAACAATAGTAGATAAAATTTTTGTATGTTTTTCTGTGCCTTTATTCGCAGTAATCTCAGAAACGGCTTAACCGATTTCCTTATGGTTTTCACTAATTTATTGCAAAAAGCATCACTTAATATTTAAAGTTCGTTTCATTGCAATACATCCATACATAAAAAGTTTAAATTAACATATGTATTTCTAATTCACAGAACGAGAAAAACCCAGTTGTTGATCACGTGCGAGACGCGCTTAAAAATATTCCGTAGCCTAAATTCGACAATATATACATATTTTGTTTTAAAAACTATTATTATGCGACTTCAGTACATCTAGCACCATCTATTGTTACCTTACAAAACCAATAAATGATGGAGACTGGCAATGGAAGGTAGTGTAATATTTTTTCTATATAATCCACCTTCGATTCACGAAAACGGTTGAGACCTTTTTCCGCGCGCTAGCAACGACCAACGTTTTTTTCACTGCCTTTCATTACTACACCACCTTACCGACTAATCTTGAAGTTTTCCTCATTTTCACTCGACTTGTCGCCTATACCAGTCTGGTCAGGTGCTATTTCTAAGCGTAAGCCGTAATTTTTCTGAAGAGAAGCGAGGGTAGGTTGTTAGTAAGCAAGACTATAGCTTGCTATAGACGTAAAACTTATTACTTTTCACAAAAGCTATAATTACATATATGACGTAGAATACACAAGCGCGATATCTAGACTCAGTAAATCAAAAACAGGGCGTGTCAACAAAGATACTGCCGCGACATAAACATTCTCAATATTATCATAATTATGGATTTTAATTGAAAAGATAATGAGTTACGTTTATTTCTAGAAGGATAGATTCTTCAACATATTGTACGTGAGAATTCAAATATTTATGTATCATTATGTGTACATATTGATACATAAATATTTGACTTTATTATTAAAATTTTACCGAAAGCGAACATAAGATACAATCAAAAACAGACGTACACAGATGATAAAATAGACGTCCAATTAAGTATTATGATTCATCTTGTTTGTCGTACCCAGTGATTGACGCCGTATAGTGATCAAAATCTGATTATAATAAAAACATAATGTATTTACTTTATAACAATCTTAAAAGTCGTGTTTGCACCGCTCCAAGTTATTATATCTAGAAATTCCATTTTTCATAAAAATATGACGATCTCTGAGAGTGTTCGCTTAAAATTATCTAAGAACATTTTTACGATAATTATTCTAAAAAATATATTAGAGTATCAAATCTTCAGATACGATACGGAAATAAATTCGGTAAAAACGTAATCAAATTTGAATGTGGCCGGCTACGTCTAAGAACATCAACACTGGGTTTTGTTTTGAAACTATCACTGAAATATTATTATTCTGGTCGTTTCAGAGTAAAACGTAATAATCTGCGTCATTTTAACTAAACAATTTTTAGTACAAATACACAGCATAAACATAACATGGGAAAAGCTATAAAAATGAAATGAAACTATAAGTTATTTCTCAACAATATGATGCTGTACAGTAGCACAAAAACTATAAACTTTATTTTCAAATGTTCGTGAAGTGTGACGATGTTATATATTTATTTTGTCACAGTTTATTACTCATGTTTCACATTAGCAACCAGCTCTGATGGATCCGTAGGTAAATGCTTAAAAGAATATTACTCTTTCAATAATTAGGTACAAACCTATACCGCCAAGAACACGCTGTAGTACCTACGGTACTCCGAGGATAAAGCATGAAAGTACAAAGTCCCTGAATTGCCCTCTTTAACATTCCATTAAACTATCAGTTATGTTCAAGGGCTTTGAAATCAAGGATATAATTATTATAATTGCCGAAATACACGTTCAACCTTGTCATCATAAAACTGACAACGACAATATCAATCATAATGAACGGTCGCCCCACATCATTTCTTTTCTGTTACATTGAATGAAATAACCAGAAAGTATTAATAATGTTAATATTAATTCATATCAAATTATCCCCCAAGTGAAATTCCGAATGAATATCGAAAAAGATGAACCTCAAGTCGATGGACGGCGTCATCATGGAAAAGATAATCTACGAATCCGCAACGAGTATCCGACGTATCTGAAGAACTACCAACGGATACGCGGGGGGAACGCTTCGGACACCCGAAACTACCCGTATATGGCTGCTATCATTATTAATGGCAGATTGTGGTGCGCGGGAACTATCGTAGATGAAAATTGGGTGCTCACAGCTGCACATTGCTTGAATTAGTAAGTCGTTAAGTATTACCTTTTGTTTTCTGTTTACGGGGTCCACGTTGATAATCCTACTTTTTAAATTAGACACAGTTATTGTTCAGTTGAAATACCTAATTGTATTAAATTTCTTAGTATGAATATCTGACCTTTCATTTTAGTTCTTCCTGACCTGATCATTTACAGTTGAAGTGTTCTATTTTGTTTTTTTTTTTTCAAAAAACGAAGCAAATTGCTAGATCAAATTAGAGTCTAAGATGCTCTATTCTTCTTTGAGTCCA
Organism: Megathymus violae; assembly: GCA_003671415.1. Classification (NCBI taxonomy): domain Eukaryota; kingdom Metazoa; phylum Arthropoda; class Insecta; order Lepidoptera; family Hesperiidae; genus Megathymus; species Megathymus violae. Next base: position 1,610,296 of record PDGT01000030.1, on the reverse strand, counting down.
AACCGACTAATGCCGTTGTGGCCGAGTAAAGGACGAGTCAATATTAGGTTTCTTCTTTTGAATGTTAATCCCGACGGCGCTCGTATGGTGACAGAATGGCTGACAAGCTATCACCCCAAATCCAATCTCAATTTATTCACGGAAAAAGTTGGACAACCAGTTTAGACGCAGCTTCATCTCTTCCAGTTTCCAGAGCCACCACAGTGACGCCTCCATTGTTATGGGTCTCTTTAAGCGGAATTCACTACTTACTACTAGGAATTCCATCAGCTCACTTGCTGGTTGACATCATAAAAATAATGTATAATAGGTCCGATTAAGTATATGGTTTTACAATTTAAGAGAGACAAAATATCGACATAGTGACCGGTGATCTCAAGTTGAAGATACAAAATCATTATCCTCATAATTTTAATTGTTCCCTCTGAAAAATTATCCGTACAAAGATAGACTACCCATACCTATTGATACATTTGATTTCTTTATCAGTGTGCTTCACGTCTCTCCGTTGAAGACGATAGGTCAGTTCGTGAAGGTCCGCGTTGGATCCCCCAGAGCACACGAGGGAGGGGTTCTTATGTCGGTCGCAGGCGCCATCAGGCACCCCAAGTTCGAAGAAGAACCAGTGCCACATGCTGACATCGCTTTGTTGAAACTTGAAGAAAATCTTGGTAAAATTTGCTTTGTTATGAATGAGCTTCAGCCGCCTATCAAATTTAAATTTCCTATTAGTTTTATGAAATATCGTACTTATGTTTTATTTTCTCTTTTCCAGTACTCGACGATCACGTCAACTTGATAAAAATATACAATGGCATGAAAGAACCATACTCCCAAAGTTTCATCGTCGTGTCAGGATGGGGTATGACACGGGTATTATGAATCACCATAATTTGTTATTTGAAAGTTTTTTTGGGTTTGAGGATAAATCTTTAAAAAGTTGTCCAGCCTCGCTGGGAAGATTTCGGATAGGATATAATGTTCTTTCCCACTAAAACAGCTTTAGGAACCATTTAGCTGATATGGAAGCTCCGGATTCTCCGAAAGACACGGCAACTTGTGGTAACCTCAAATTACCATCTCAAATTACCAGGTCTCTGGATCCACGATGATTGTATCTTGGATTAAATATCCTTATATGTTTCATTTATAATATAATAAAGATGTATTGGTACACTCAATAATATATTTGTCGGAGATGGCCATTAGTATAGACGTAAAAGCACGATATCCGAATGATGGCAGCACCGCCGCGATGACGTCGATACTTGGCTAACATCGTGCTACATGGAGTGACGTCGGATGGAGCCTCAGTTTACATTCTGCGGTCGAAGAGATCGGTTCCTGCGCATTAGAAACTTGTTTCGTTTGCCCGGTGTGAAGTGTTTGTTAACAATTAACTAAAACTATGATTATACGCCCACGCTATGTTCGACAATGCTGCTAAAATTACTGGCATTTGCCGACATATTTATAATAAAAAATGTTTCAAGACTTAAGAACTAGCATTTATCTGTCGATGAAATCATTTGCCCATCATGGAAAATCCTCGACAGACAGACAGACCTACCGTAATTAATCTGTAGGATGCTCATTGTAGAGCTCATGTGATTTTTCCAGGGATCGAGCACATCGTTCCTAGACCACACTCCAGATTTAATGAGCGCTCGCTTGAAAGTGCGCACGAGGCACTACTGTATGGACGCTTATCAATTGGTCAACGGCTTCCAGTTCACTGAAGACTTCTTCTGTGCGTCCCTTAGGAACGGAAGCCGAGATGCTTGTCTGGTAGAATATTTATGTTATTAAAGAAAAATACTCTATATATAGAATAGTTCTAACGAATCTTCGGCAGAATTTTTTCTCTATAGGAATAAGAGACAGACAGTGACAGACCACATGACAGTACATGTCCATACGTGATACTTATCTAGGAGTCACTGATGCGTTCCAGGACAAGAACGCGCTTGATAATCGATTTTCCATTCCAATATTTCTCGATTAACCTTACAAGGCGAGTTGTAGGTAGCCAGACATTTAAAAAAAAAACATTGTACATCGTACACGGATATCATTAGAATTATAACATCAAATCAAACATTATAATAGAATTAATCTGGGGTCCCGAGTCCCGCGACCTCCACAAAACGATTAAGATGAACTACGGGAAGGGAAGTTGCTAGGTTCTTAACCGCCCAGTTTAATCCGACGGTATTTGTGCAAGAATTTTTTACTTGCCTGGCTAGCCAGAAAATACCTAGGTATTTTCTTCCCACCCAGTTTCTAGAATCAAATCGCTGCTTTTAAGGACGATAAGTCCTTAAAAGCCTTTTGTAATTAATACCTGTTTATACTGTATCTCTTGTTGTCCTATTCTCGGTGTATATTGAAGAGTCAAACTGTTCACAGTTCGACGCGGGAGCTCCCGCCGTGCAACAGAACAGTCTTATGGGTGTAATGAGCTTCGGTCCAGAGCGTTGTGGCCACGAGTTTCAGCCAGCTGTGTTCATTAAGGCATTTTACTTCAGGTGACCACATTATTTGATCTGCCTGTTCTTATGTACATCGTAAAGCAAGATTTCCGTTTTTATTTTCGAATCGGAAACAAATTTACATATCCTATTTTATTGGTGGGCGACCGCTAATTTAATCTTATACTTTCTAATCTTATACTCTTTTGTGGAATCTACGATTCTCTCCAAGCAGCTGTATATTAAGCTATTAATGTTTTAAATAGAAAATTATTTAAGAATAAAATACGACTATGTATAAACAGTAGAAAAAATATCACTTGGAATATGAAATGTAATGATATTTATTTTTAATTTTAATAATAGGTTTTAACATATACAGTTACGTCTGGACTGAAATGGAACGCTTTATTAATTATAGTCACTGCTCCTCCGCGCCTTCCTTTTATACTGAAACTGTATAGAGGTCCTGTCCTAAGACTGACAAGGACTCCAGCACTTATTATTATTAAATTTAGGACAAAAAAAATGCGTTATTTATTCTCAGGGACTTCGTAAAGCACACGATAGCGTCGTACAAAACAACGATGGAACTCATCGAAGCCATGAAGGACATCGAATCAGTGGCGAAGCCTCCGGTGCACGTGAAGAGCTCCGAGGGCTTCTCGGAGAACGACCCGCGCGCTTGGGAGGAAGTCACCCAGCCCGATTACAGGCACGATTGAACGTTGTCAGTACGAAATTATCAAGAAATCAATAAGTATGTGGTATTGGAAGACACGATCATTTCTTTTACAAGCGGGGTTAAAATGTATTTTGCGTTGATGTTATGGCTATATAAATATTTCAGTCATCTAGAATAGCAATCCATTTCAACGGCCGTCAGAGACGACTACATACAATTATCAATTTCGGTATATCCCTATTCCCATGAACTGCCTGAGTTGCGTCTTTCGATTTACCTTACTTATCATTTCAAGTCACCTACTCGATTAAATTATGTTTGAGCAACGATACTTATGAAATTACCTAAAAAAGTTTAATTACGGACATCGTTTCATTTAATTTCCTTCATCCCTTTTGTAAACTCAGAAGACGCAAGATTCGTAATTGTCGTTAATTTCATTTATCTGTCAATTTGTAAGTGATCGAAATTGACTATTTCCTAAATCACGGTGTCTCCACTATCCTACCTTATGCCCCATTACAGCTACATTCCTCGTAGTATATTATTTGAACCAGTAGGAGCTGATAGGGACCTGCTCGTCGAGCTAAGGTTAAGGTACCGGCCTCGATTTATGTTCCAGACAAATGTTTTTAATCTCGGGTCTTGTTCCCGACGACTTACGTCTGCAGGACCACCCGCAACACAGAATCCTTTTAGTATCACGAAATTCCCAATGAATAATTCTGGGGAATGTGTTAAAAAAAATCTCGGTTTTATGGTATACCCACCCACGGAAACCACCTCAGAGTGCTGGGACGTGACCGTATATTATTTACTTGTTAATAAAAAAAAATACTCGTATGTACATTTATTACTCATTTTATTACATAACTACAGAGAATCGTCACCGCTAGACGCAGTCGCCAGTCGCGTGTCGGCTGTTATCCAAATTTTTGGTACACTTACCGGAAACGACACACCAATTAAAATATACTCCATCGACTCTTACACGAAACGTGAGAGGACACCGGGCTCGGTCGGGGACTCGACTATATGGAGGCCTCTTTTAATCAAGATTTATATAAAAGAATACAATTGAATTAATGAAATATAAAGATAGTAAAATAAAATACATTGGATAGATTAATAAATAATAATTACTTGATTAATAGAAAAAAGTTCATTGAAATAAATTGTCAACTAGATTTTCAACGTATTTTACAGTGGTTCAATTGCTTTGTATGAAGAATAAATCTTGATTTTAGAAGTCCTCGACGAAACCTTACAAAATTAATAGAGAAATGTAAATTAAGAACTAACAACAGTTAATACGTGTTGACCTTAGGAACACAAAAAAACAGAATACAATTTCAAAACTGTATTCAAATAATACAATAAACTTACAATAAATCGTTACATTGTAATTATCACACAAACTATTTAAACCTTAATATTAGGATAAAACGAATCGCCGCGATGTCCACATACGTTTGAAATAGCATGTGCCTCCGATTATAAATATTCTGAATAAGCCATCTGTGTCCTACTTTCGAGGTGAATACATACAATACGAAAAATACACGCTAATTATGTATGAGCTTCCTGTATTTCGTAAAGTCTTAAACGTTTTTTTACCAGAAATTTATAGACATACTGACCAAACTGACGCATCAAAAGTCACCAATTCCAATTTTGCATCTCAACAACCGTATTCAATCAAAGTGAAAAATAATAAGTAGCCATTTTCACCGGTTCGGCGTTACGTCTTTTTGTAGCCCATGTTTAAGTATAAACACTACTTGTTTACGTTTGAACGACGCATATCTACAGTTTAAGTTGGGGTCCGAAGTCTAGCCTTCAAATTAGTAGTGACACAAAAATAAAGCGAACATCTTAAAGGATCAAGAGTATAAAAACCTTCAAATCTTAAATACTTACCAAACCTATAATTAATATAACATATCGCGTGTATTCACCCTAGTATTAAACTGTCGTTAACTGGAATAAAACCGAATGATGGCCAACTTAATTAAAAAATGAAAAATATAATAAAAAGAAAATTCCTACCGGCCGAAAAACTAAGTTACAACTAAAAACAACGTGCAAACAAACATTGCTTCATTAACTTACAATCAACCTCTATAATACACTTTTCAATTCCGCTAAAAAGTTTCCACTCCATTCGAGGTCTCAAAGTCCAATATAGAAAAAGCCTTAACGCGCTGTCTTAGTCTCGGTTCACGTCGAGAACGTACCTACCGACCGGTTGGTATAACCTAAAGCCATCTGTCCCATATAAAGGACAAACCGAAACATAATTTCAAGAAAAATTAAAACAATACAGGATCCAGTGTTAAAACTGTAGTAAATATAGAATCACTTCATCCTCCCTCTTAGATCGACGCCGATCGATTGATCACAACGGTGTCTAATACAGCAACGGTAAAGCTCACGGACCTATTCTTAATTATAATTCGTTCAAAAAAATCATGTCTTCATCAAAATTATTTTGAAAAATTTGCAGGGATATATATATACGAGATGTACGAGTCTCAAAAAAAGTTTTTTTTATATATTAAAGTTTAAAATAACTTATCATAATTAATTTACCGTTAAACTTTCATCGTACTAGATCAAAATTTACACATAAAATGTTCATTTCAACGATTAAAAAACTCCTTTAGACTATGCATTCTTCGTTAATTAACACACATTTTAATTACCAAGTAGACACAATATTCCGGTTACTTTAGTACGTATGTATAGATAACTTTACATAAAGAAATAATACATAGATACATCGAGATTTTAACAGCAAAAGTGTTTGTACCTTTTGAAGGACAGCTATGACTTGACCTGTATTAAAGATTTTCTATCAAATCCATCAAACATAATAGTTGTTTGGAAATAACTGAAGACAAAATGGTAGTATTATGTATTAGTAATGTATGACGTTGATTTCTTGAATAGTTTACTCTGACGATCTTAATGATTGAGAAAACCTGTTTTCGTTTACTTCTTTTGCCTTACTTTAATGTATACGCGCTTCAAACAATTAACATGACCGAGGCAAATTTAAGTCACACTACAGTAAGAATTACAAAGAGGTATACAGTACTCTCTCATCACATATTTACTGAAACTACAAACACTGCTTTCGCTCGAAGGCAGTAGGTGTATGGAAGGGCGCAGAAGAGAAAGAAGTTGATAAATTAACGAGAAATGAAATAACCAAAACTGTTAAAAAAAAAAGAAATATAACATATTAATATGTGGTACAACGAACAAAATAAGATCTTACACAGACAGAAAATACATAAATGTGTCTAATTCAAAATGTTACCACATTGGCATTAATTTGTCGCAGCTGTGTCAAAAAACAAATCATACGCCGAGACAAAAACGAGATGACGTCGTGTCCTATTCAAAGGACGTAGTAGGTATGCGCAAATACATTATGCGTATCGGGCAGACTCATTCGTCTGTGGCTCTAGCTCAAACGTGCCAATATGGAAGTCTTTATTATTACAAAGATTTTTATTCCATCGTGTATCAAATATGCGTACAAAAACCAGCGAGGTAAATAAAACATTTAACATCGAGATCATAGAGTACTGCGGAGTTCTCCACAGTGTACTAAACGTTTATTAGTGAAACGGCAACGCAAAGGACAAAACAGTATTAAAACTCGGTCAGACATATAAAATCTCTGGTACGGCACAACAGCGCTTTAAAAACGGTTTTGTAAAAATAAATATCAGTATGAAATGATCGCTGTTACTGGTCGAAGTCGTATAAGTAACCGTCATATATTGTTGGGATGCTGAATTAAACTTCAAAATGACATAAGAGACAACGCCCTTCACTTAAATCTATATATTGATACGAGAACAAAAATCTTTATATTTTTCTACGCATTTCATTATAACTACGTTTTATTATATCCGCGTATTGTTATTTTATCCACAACAAAAGGGATTCGTGAAATATGTATGCGACGAAAGAGGTGATTTCTTTTTCTTTCCCGCAACATCCATCTATTTACAGTTTCGCGATCTTACAACTTGGTGTCGAAATGTCACTTTGACAGATGACACATTGAAATATTTGTGGTAAAAAAAAAAAAAGAATTTGTTACAGGAGAGACTATAACGTTTTACCATCAGTAGTCTACTACAATTACAGTAATTAGAGTAATTCCTGGAACAGGGGGGAAACACTGTATTTAGTAAGGGTTAATGAGGGATGTCAGCTTACATTTCGTGAATGAATCATTATCATATCATGTATATCAGACCATGACTTCTATGATTTTCATGTTAACTATATCATAAACAAGTATCGTGATTAAGTTTCTTAAATAATCATTGAGTTTTTCTGTTCTAAAAATATTGTTTCCATATATATAAAAAAAATATACAATACCACACAGGTTGGAGTTTGAACACCTCTTGGGGTTGTGTTCATTGTGTAACATATTTCATTTGTATTTCAAAATCTAGATCATATTATATTGTTATGGATTCCAATAACATAATACTATAGTTTTTTTTTTTTTTTTGTGTCAATGACTGTACATGGTATTTGGTAAAAGATTCTGTTACATAAAGTATTTAATGACCATAGCATCTTATGATAACAATAATGACATGGAGTAGAAATGTTACACAATCATCAATGAAAGATTGTCATCAGAGAAACATACACATGTATTGATTTTACACACTATTTTGTAAAGATTTACAATCCACATATTATTGATGTTACATTGTATTTGGTGAAAGATTTACACTCCATATAGATTAATGCAATGATGTTACATCGTATGAAGTGAATGATACACAGTTTATACAGGATTGTGTAATGCTGTTACAAGGTATTCTTTGAGAGAATCACAAACATATTTAGAGTTTAATGATAGCTCTACAGTGTACACAGACGGGTAAAACTATGTTACAACTTACAATATTATTGTAAATTATGTTACACAGTAAGAATGATGTTGCACATATTTTAGTGAACATTTACAGTTCGTAAATAATCATATATTGATGTCACAAAATACTCTGAACAGTTCAAATTCCACATAGAATAGTACGTGTAATTATGTTACACTGTTACATAGGGAGGTATTCAGTCGGAGACAGGCCGTTTAGCCTGCGGTTCGTATATGTCTGTCTCCGGGGGCTGTTCCAACCCTGGCAACTGGATCTGGGTGTCCGAGGCTTCTGATGGCTGCAGAAGAGAATAGCAAGATTAAAAACAGCATTAACATGCACAGGCAAATGTCAAAAAGCATAAAAATCCCTATTTCGCTGGACAGTTAAAGATGATACCTTCTATGTACCCTACAATATTAAAATTTAAGAGTTTTTTTTGGCAACTGCAGCTGTGTTTTTCGTCATCAGTGGATAGATCAAAATGGATTCGCGAGGGTAACAACAGTAAATATGTACTGTAATAACAGTAAGAATCTTGGACATAGGTCTTTAAGTGGTAATCCCGGTAATGCCTACGATTGTTGTTGTTATGTCCAATGAAATGGAACCACTCGAAGATGCATATTACACATTGATGATCGTATTACACAGTAAATTATGTCTTTATTATGGTTGGTTTATTATCGCATTTTTACCAACATTCGACGTAACACTCGGCTGCAATTTGCAGAAAAACAAATTTGCGCAGAGTTTGAACTTCAAGTGTGTCAATGGAAATACATTAACGTGAATGCCACTATCTTGTCTAAATTTGCTGTTTTGCTAAAAAAAAAAACTTTTAACAATTTACAAACGGCTTCGACTCACAGGAACTCACAGGAGACTTCACGTAATATTGTTTTCTTATCTCTTCCCAATTCAAGACGAAACATATACACATTGGTATCTCTCTTCGTCGTATTTACAAATGTGTAGATATTAGATTTGACTACTTTGATTTGGCAGAGATAAATAACGTTAGACTTACAGCACTCACCAATTTCATAGATGTTAAAACTAAGGTTGATTAAAAATTAACACCGAATTAAGTCAACGTGGTAATTGATGCAGTTTGGACTGCTCACAATTACGTCTGCGTTGTCTCAACTCCGAAACGTTCAACAGCTCAACCGGCGGCGTTATTTCACAGATTACCTTCGTCCCACCACACTAAGTTGACTCGTCTTTTATCTATATCAAAAAGTACTACAAACAACGATAAAATAAAACAGTCAGCGCTCTCCGCCGAACTCGACATGTTGTAACAACAACTTAAAAACTACCAACGAACTACAGAACACCAACTACCAGACACTCAGAAGCAAATAATAAGGAAAAAACGAAATGTAAACACAAACGCGAGTAGAAAGCGACTATGATGATGAAATTTTAAAATTAACAAACGAAATATTCATGTCGTAAATATTCACGGTACAAATTTGGAAACTAAGCTCATCGAATTTACCTTGTAGTCGATACCTCCGTGGGGGCGTCCAATGACAATCTTGCAACAACATTAATGACTCATTACTACACGAATATACTGCAGCAGTTGCTAGAGTGACTGTTATGACATCACTGTCCACTATTATAAGGAGAGAGAAAAAGAGAACAAAAACGGGGTCTCCTTTTTTAAGTTCCTAGTGGTATCTATCTATCTATCGACCTTAGTGATTATCACTAACACATTCAATTTGCAATTGTCTACATGCAAATTTCTGTATCATCAATCCACGGGAATGCGTGCGTCTCCTACGTAGAATATAAGTGCACGTATAAAAATATAATAGTTAAACGACATGTCACACAACATAAATACTACAATGTGTACGTATTTTTATCCTCTACGTAAAGGTTGCCTGCGGTAAGGCGGCCTTTTGGTTGCCGTATTATACTTATTTTTCGCTTCAAGTTTTCTTCAGTGTACGAAATAAATAATTATTTTATTTCATTGTATATGTTACAGTTAAAACCCGTTTTTAGATAGAACGCGTTTTCCCTAGTTAGAACTACTTTTTACTAAATGCCTTTGTTAAAACTAGAATTTAAATTAGGTTAGGTTAGGTTAGATTCTCGAGGTGATGCACACGGTGTTCCCGCGTGCACATCAAAGACGGAGGGATGAAGTAGCTCCAGATTCATCCCGCACAGGGACGGGCTCTGTAGAAGAGCGAACGCCATCGGGACCGTGGAAGAATGCGAGAGCGTACCCGCAGTCCCGACAAAGAGCGCTTAGAGGAACACCGTGGGGTTTTAGCTGGTAGGAGTCCGACATATCCTCTCAGTCGCAGGGGCGACTGAGAGGAACCCATGAGAGTTTCCCTACGTAGAAAAAAGGTTAGGTTAGGTTAGAATGAACGAGCACACAGCGCGCGGATGGCGCTCGGAAAGGAATTCCCCCGCACTTATCGAATTAGGTGACGTCTTGCGATCAATGAGAATAAGATAGTAAGAACTTTGAGAATAGTTTTAACTGACTCACTTCGGAAAAACGCATTTTATCTAGTAAGAACTAGTTTTAACTGATATTCAATTTTGAGCATTAGTTAATTCTAGTTTTAACAAAGGCATTTTAGTGAAAGCTAGTTCTAACTAGAGAAAATGCGTTCTATCTAAAAACTTGTTTTAACTGTAACATATATATTGAAAGGGAGTTTTTTTTGCCATTTATTCTCGAGACAACGACAAGAAACCACAACTTTAATGTTCCTAGATGTATGTAAAATGTCTGTTAAAGTATTTTACTTACTAATTTAATAACGGCAGTAGAAGCGGTGCTAACGTACATAACAGTATTTACAAAATACTTATATGATTTAATGATTTTAAATTTGATTTTATTTACTTCTGCTACCTGTGTGTATTGTACTCTGTGTTATTTTTTACAAAAGAAATTTATACATGTAAAGTTAACGTAAGATATTGTAAACTCTTGGAAAATAAAAGTGAATTAATTATGTATTTGACATTGTTTATTACGGATATTTTATTAAAATGATTTCTATATATATATATATATATGTATATATATATATATATTTCGTAAATTATTATACTGTGGAGCGACACTTGGTTTTCACGATTAATGCACCATCTCAGTATGTCCAGTTCTACAAACCAACCAGCGGGCCGGTCGGGTTTCGTTCGGGTCGAACGAATAACAGATATGATATAGGTATTATCGATACAAATATCTATATTATATACATGATAGGACACAGTCTGTGTCCCGTTCGAATGGCACAACGGTTTTTCAAATATGTGCCGCGGTTACCGAGACTCCCCTCCGCGTACACACCAACTCATAAAATTCCTCTCTACAGTAAATATTAATATAGACTCTAGATTGTGATCGTGCGCCAATTTAATTCTAGTTTACAGCGATATGCCAGTTTTACGGAGGGGTATGTATATATATACAGTGTTACGCTAACATCACAGTGTTACGCTATTTAGTAACATAAGAGTGCGCATAGACTGTTCATTTCTATACACTTCGCACACTGATACATGACTTTATTATTATATATATATAACACTGTAAGTGCATAATGTATATAATTTTGTGGTTTGATATAAAGTTTAAGATCCCACGTGGGGAACGTGAAAAACACACGGGAGTAGTAGGAGTGATAATAAGCGTTTTCGAATTTCTTACCTATACTGTATTCATCTAACAAGATTTTACCGAAACCGGGTGGTAATCACCCCCGGATGATGGAAAGAATACATAGTAAAAATTAATACTTTAAATACAATGACAGATCAACGGTGGTACGTCGGGGTAAAATTAGTTTTTCCATAAGTATCTTATAATCATAGGGGGGTGACAATATTAAAAAGTTAGGAACCCCTCGTCTAGATACAATAGTGGACAGTGAGGTGTGTTTACATTTCGCGGCCCCACAGACTAAGCGCGCCCCGCTCACCTCCACGTCGTTGGTGTGCGTCTCGCTGAACTCGTTCCGCGGCCGCTTGCGCGCGCGCGCCGCCGCCTCCGCCGCTCCCGTGCTCTTCTTTGGTTGGAACTGCGCCGGGGAAATACTTATCAGGATATGCAATATACTGACTACCTACAAATTTGACTGAAGCGAGGCGGAGTAGTTGCCGGGAGACAACTAGTTCAGTTCGTCGTCAAGTGGTGTAGTAATCGCATAATGATACTTCTTATTGTCTCTTTCCAATTAAAAATCATATTCTCTAAATATTATCATAGTAGCGTGTTACTAACACTTCAATGTATTCTTGCTGCATTGATGTACATATATAATTATATTACGCACCGCTTGTCGTACTGAAATATCAGGCAGGTGTGGCGGATCTACGCCAATATTTAAGTGTGAAACTCTTTTGTCTTGATTGTGTCTGTCACAATACCTAGAGGCAGAACTACAGTTCTCGCTAACATCTTTACGTAAACAAAAATGTGCATCTATGTAACAACATTGTTTGTTATTCCTATGTTGCGCAATAAATTTTACAGATATATATTATATATTTTTTTATCTTTCTACATGAGATGATATTTCGTAATCGGTCAGTTATGCAACATGCGTGCCCAAAGTGGAACGTATATATTGAATGCATCAGAAAAATACAATACCCCGACAACTTCGCGCAGATACACGAGAGATAGGCTTATATGGAGACGTATCGGTGGATAAGCTACCCCCCTCTATCTCTCTCTCTCTCTTTTCCTAATTTCTTTTATGTCTCTCCCTCTAACTCCTCTCGTTCCCCTCTTCTCACCAACAACTCGCATAATATGTCAATGTGTCGTATGCGTGTGTACCTGCAGCTCGGGCGGCAGGAAGACCCTGGTGTTGACGAAGTAGTCCGGCTGCGGCGCGAAGTACATGGCGGGGATGCGCGCGTCCGCCGGGAACTCGCGCAGCTCGAAGTTGGTCGACCGCGCCCAGATCACCGCCATCGCGAGGTCGCACGTCGCCCACAGCTTCTGCGTACCGAACGCGACACCGCGAGCGGCGCAACCGTTACTAAGCTCGTTAACATCCGTCTGTCTGTTCGCGTGCAACACCGCTTAACCACTGAGCAGATTAAGACGATTGTTGGCGTATTCGCAACTTATATTATGGACATAATCTAGGATACCCGCCATCCCGAGAAACGGATCTTTAGCAACGGGAAATTCTGCAGAGCGAAGCAAGAGCGCATTACGAATTTTATTTTAGAACTGCAAGGGACCTTGTACGGTATGTCCAAGCCAACCTCACCTACCAAACAACGAACGAGGCCACGACGCCAGGCTCTAGGATAGCACTTCCGTTGAAGGTCGACGAGCTCTGTACCACCGAAATTAATCTCGGCGGCACTCGTCAATGTTGATATGTAGTTCCTTTACCTACCAGATATGACGATAAACTCGATGCCTCGGTTGTTAACCACACATAGCAGGCGGCAAACCCTGCCCAGCGGTCCACCACCGCATCGTAGACCTAGCTATACCCGAACCTAACCTAACCTAACCTATACCCCGCCCCCGACGCACCAATAGAACAAAAGCATCCAATACTCACGAAGTTAAAAGCGTCATCGGTCTCGTTCAGCGCGTCCTTGTGTAGCTTCATGCGCTCGACGAGGTTCTTGTAGAACCCATAGCAGTAGAAGTCGTTGCGGGTGATCAGCGGCTCCAGGATGAACCACAGGCATTGCTTCACGATCTACGAACAGATTGTACACAGGTTACAGTTAGTAGTGCACGACCATCAGAGGTCGAGTTGGATTTGCACGGTTCTTGGCTGTATGTATTGTAACGAGTATTATAAGACGTCATTAGAAGCTGCAGCTGGCAGTGCATATATTACTGTCTTTTATTTATATTTAAAAATCAAAAATGAGCTGCGCCTTCTCTCTAAGACAGTCTATTTCTGAATAGACATAGAAATTCAGAAATAGACTTGATGGTGATGGTGATTGAAGTATATTCATTTTTTTATATAAATGCTTACAAAACCAAATTAAAATGGCTATAAAAACGAGACCGCTTGTTAAAAAATCCGCTCGAAGGACCAAAAATATTTCCTCGCTACGTAGTAACGCCGACTGATAAATTTTATGATTAAATTAAAAATGAAACGCGAGCGGCGGATACCTAGCGTCCTCGCTTTAACAAAAACCAAACACGTTTTACATTGGACACCGGGCATGTTCACGCGAATACGTGACGAATTAGGCCCGCTACGAGAACACGTCGGTCTCTCCCATCTCCCGTTGGGTTACCTTGAGCTGTGCGACGTTGTCGTAGGCGGTGAAGGCGGGGTCGTGTGTCAGCACCGGGATGGCGAACACCAGCATGTAGTCTGGCAGGATGTGAGGCACCTGAGACACCGCTTTTTCCACTGCACAAACATAAACACAAACAGACATATTTCAACATATTTTAACAAAAATAAATAAATTTCACAGCTAGGTCCATCGACGTGCGAGCGTCGCACAGAAATTACTGCAATATATATTTGCATCTATCTTATAAAAGTTTCATTGTTTAAAACACTAAGCCAAAAGGTATTCAATGAAATTAAAATTTTATAAAAAGATTTATAGTATAACGTGATAGTACACTGTCCGGTGTATCTTAAAGATTTATAAGAAAAACGTAAGTAATGTATATATAGCTTATGTGACAATAGCGAAATTTCTGTCTTGGTTTCGGCAAACCAAGCAGGTAACTGTTGGTTAGATTCAACCCATTGGTAACCGCCGGCCAATGCGGGGCACCTACATGGAGTCGGAAGTTCTGATACACCTCGAACATCTTCGACACCACGTTAGATAATGATGATAAGTCACAAATCCGTGTTCGAGATTCCATGCATGAGCCCCACTAAACACAGAGGTGTTTAAGGTGCCAATCACATGGATTCTTCATTGATACGGACAATATATAATGAAGGCGTTCAAAGCATGGGAGCCTATAAGATTCGTCGCCATCCATCTTCGTCCACTCGATACATTATACTGTCCACTCTCACTTCGTCTGCACTAGCGGTCGCAGGCGATGAGATCGGTGCGGAAGTCTACCACTGTCAACCGACCCTTAGTCCCCACGGTGATGTTGCGGATGTACTCGCGGCGGCGCACCACGTCGGCCAACATGTACTGGCGGATGACCGCGCGGATGCGACGGTCGGGTTCCCGGCCGGCCAGTGCGTACATGCCCATGAAGTCCAACGGGAGGCATTTGTTGGGGATACCCTGAGGATGGGAGAACGATGAAGATTATAAAGGAGATTAGAGGAGTTAAAATATTTTTAAAACAATTCAGGGATACCGTTAATAATCTTAATTTAAGAACGAATTAAATTAATATACACTGTTTACCTTTGAGAGTCCTTTATGTAATTTCGCTGCAAATAATTCTCTAACTTGTGGTACTTCATCCTGGAAAAAATTAATGTTTAAAGAACAAAAAAATCCTTATGGGAATATTAAATACGAAGTTGAAAAACAAAGTAGCATCCGAATATCATCATTCATATAATTATTGGACAATTTATTAATTTAATTTGGAATCTAAAGAGTTCAGTCCATCTCGGATAGCTACTGGTAGGGGATAGGACCATTCCGACGCCAATATCATAATTCAAGTGTATCCCGCAATAAGTTTGTATCAAACTATATTACAATTACGATGGTCACATGTGCAACGAACGAAAAAATATTTGTCACCGGATAATAATGCGACCGCAGCGAGGGATGCATCATTAATTAACAAACTTTAATAGTAAAACTGTCAAACTGACAATCTGTCAAACTGTCAGTCTGTCAACACTCACGATCATGAGGTGCGACAGGTTGTAGAACTGCTCAGCTGTGAACTGGTCACCAACGCCTTTCTGTTCACATATTTTGAGCATAGCCGCGCCGGCCGCCAGCCGCAAGTGCGCCATCTCCGCCTTCGACAACTGATTTTGCTGCAATTAATACGTTCCAATGAATCCTTGGGTGGCGTGAATATTTCACATGTTCAAAATGGCGATTTTACAGGGCCACAATGACACGTTATTAACACGTAAGTGAGGAACCCTTAACACTGAGATGTCCAGGTATTACAGAAGATGATAGCTCAAAAAAAATGAAACCAATAAAAGCCTAGGAAGCTTATAAAGTAATAAAAACACGTGTATGTCAAAAATAGAACGTGTTCCAGCCAACCACAGGTGTAATCTTTGGAAAAAGAGATCTACAATGCGCTGTTTTCAACCATATTCAATATATAAGCATCAGATAAGAATGATACTTCTGCCCAAGTGTCTTTGAGTAGTTGAGAAGGTTTGAAGCATAACACACCTACTAATGGAATTCATAGGACTGACATAGCTGAATGACTGCTATCTTCATGATATATCGAGCGGACCGCCTCAACTTCGTTCGAGTTGAGTTATTATGTAATTATAAGTTGAAAATTACAGACCGAAGAAACCATCAGAAAGTCGCGTGAAGAAAGACGACGGATCTTCACACCAACCATCTTGAAGGTAAGTCTGAGCTGGTAAGTATACGCACACACCGAATTCCGTTTTGGTTAGCGATCAGCACTGTCGCTATACTGCCGCGCCAACAGACACAAATGAAAGAGCGGAATGCAATTTTTAAGTTGGGTGCTCGCGGTGTGCACACCCTCGTGACGTGCATGAGATACACATCACGTACACAATCACGTAGGTACATCCACAACAACGTGTCCCACTCCAGACCACGTCCGAGGTTCAAATTCAAAATTTCCCCGCTCACTCACATGCAATATTACAGCAGTGATTAGAATGTCGGTCTCGGAGACACTCGGGTTTTATTTCCGCATGCGCATCTAATTTTCAAATTATGTATGTATTACAAATTAATTATAACTCGCTTCTGTGAAAGAAATCACCGTGCAAAAACCTGCACACACCTGAGAGTTCTCCGTGATGTTCTCAAAGTTGCGTTAAGTGTGTCAACCCACACTTGGGCGACATGGTGAACTATGGAAATAACCACACTCCCTGTGAAGAGGCCTGAGCCCAGCTGTGGGACAAATATCGGTTGTATTGATGACCCACCTGCAATAGGTCCCCCTTGTGTACGAGAAACGCGTTGAGCATCCTGAAAGTCTTCTGAGCGGAGAGCTCATCTCTCTTGAGCCCGAGTAGCCATCGCGCCATACACTTGAGTCCCTCTAGCTTGCAGCGTGTCTCCTCGGGGAGCTGCGACTCCTCACACCAGTCGCCTTGGACTTGTGTGGAACTGCCACCCCCTTCACGGACCAGGAGCTCTTTTACTATCTGGAGAGTTAAAATATTTGTTAAGTTTGTTTTATTCGTGCGGCAATGATTTTAGAAGATACGAATAAGTTTTGTGTGCACTATACTGTTTATGTGACCTTAGCTTTTGGTTATCAAAATGAACTTCATATGCTATATATTAAGTATTAGAGAGTTTAATTTAAATACTGGCATAACTGGTTTTGTTACAGCAATTTCAATTATTGAATTATTCAAATAAAACCTTAATACTTAAGAGTTTCCAACACAATGGGAAATATAATTTTTTTTAGTGAACTTTTACTTTACTTATTACTTATGTTCTTCATTATTTAACCAAAAAAAAAACATAAAGAGCATTAATTTTATAAAATCCTAACTCTGCAATCACATAAGAGATATGAGTTAAGAAGTCTGACTATCCTAATATTAAATGTAGATAATCCATTACTGGGTGGAGGTTGGATTGAATGGAGGAAAGTGGCCTCGCAGATGTAGCATTTCATGTTGATCTGATTTGAAATGGACATCTCTCGGCGTGGCAACTTTCACTTGGATTTAGAGTCGCGGAAAATAGATGCAAGTGGCATGAAGCTGTGAAGAATCGTAGTGCACCCTCAACCCCGAAGCCAACGACGCTTACAGAGAGAACCAATTGTTACATCCTCACTTTTCTGGAGACAATATTCTTGATGTGCACAGGGAAGTTCTCCGGCAGATTGTGAGCAATGTGGCCCAGTGTGACGATGGCAGTGCGATAATGTTCAGAATGGGGGTTCAGCGTCGCTTTTAGGGTCTCCAGAATCTCTGTGAATATCTGCGTCCTTTGCTCTGGCACGTTCACGAATAGACATCTGAAATGCAAGAACTGAAGTAAACACGCAAGAAGATTATTACCTCACTGCGATCCAAGCTACATAAAAATCATACTAGGTCTGTGTCCTGTACATTCATGCCAAGTTATTTAAGAAACATTTTACGAGTTAAAATGCAGACACACTAGTGTGTCGTGTCGTGTCGTGACGTAGCATGACGCTACCATCACGTTTCGGCCACGACGTATATGGAGGTGGGCAACAGGCTTGTAGTCCAATAGGTAACAAGTGTTCACGACAATTTACACTAAATATAACTAGAATACGACCCCTGACGGTATAAAACACGCTTGTTTTTTACATACAAAAGATAGCGTGTAAGAGACTCCTTACATGTTATAGTTCAAGGCAACATCCCCTTCTATTGCCCACTCGGAGAGCCAGTCACAATCGGATTCCATGATTGCTCGTTACTCCTCAACGCATTGGTAATACTTTCAGTGTTAAGAATATGTTCATAGACAACGGTGATCGATTACCATCGTGTGGCTCGACTGTTCGTTTCTTTGCCAGTTACACATAAAAAATGTTTCAATACCTGACAGCATTCTTCGCCTGTTTCGGTGTTCCGACTTCGGCGTAGGCTTTGCACAGTGTTATTAATTTGGGGAACAACGAAGGGCAGGCTTCACCTATAAAGTAAAGTACAATTGGAGCCATATTAGTAACCGTATATGAATATTGTTCAACATTGTTGATACTGTGTTATTATTAGTACCAGATTTTATCTGCCACATCTTTATCTACAGCATAAGAGTACAAGGCCGCAATTAAAAGATTAACATATAGTTTGGTTACTATAGAACCAATTTCGATGTAACATAATACATGACGTATAGAAATTAAATTGCGTCAAAATAATCTCAGCATTATTGTTGGACGCTTAAGTACGGACGAACGATCATAAATGTCAAGAAATTTATCTTGGATATCTTTGAATATTTTTACATTACATTTTGTGTAGCGGACACTTTTTACAATTTGCAGTCATATACCCTCTACGTCTGTACGAATGTGTACGAGAGTATATGTATCACTATTATATACCAAGTAAGCGGTGAGAAACACCTTGTTGATCTTTGGTTTGGTTGGTGGTGAATTTTTCCCTTCCATCGCAAAATATCAAAGAGTTGAATTTAGTACCGCCATCTAGTGTTTACATATTTCAACTACATTCATTTACATAATACAATTACACATTACTTGCGACTTGAACGGCTCTATTAATATTTAATATTATGAAACAAATCTTAACAGTAACCAATTTATATTAACAACTGGTAATTTTCTTTATATTGTATTAAACGGTATAACTTAAACTCACGTACACACAAGCAGCACATTTTTATTAACATCCGTGTACTAATCACCTCGATTTACTTATATAATCGCGGGCATCAAATATGTAAAGTGTAAGAGGTACTCACGATTTTTGCTTTGTTTACATATATTTCGATCCAACTACATGAGTCACGGTCTCGGCGACGCTGTGATGGCGGGCAAGAACATTGACATTTGACATCTGACAGACACTAACGACAGATGAGCCTGTCAATTTTACCAGTACGTTTTACGCATCACACACGAAACTCAACATTGAAAAGTTTCACTTCCAATTGGAAATATTGTTAAAATAAACGCAAAAAGCGCGAGTACCGCCTCCAGGTGAGACGCAATCGCGACGAAGCGACCGAGTGACTCACTGAGCGGTCGATATTTCCCGAGGAAGGTGAGCGCGGCGAGGATGTGAGGTGCGACGTTCTCCTCGTCCATCTCGAGCAGCGACGTCAGCCGCTTCAGCACGTCCTCGTGCAGGAAGTGCGCGGGGAACACGAACGAGAGCATCACCAGGAGCTTCAGGCCGCGTTCACCGGCTTTCTGTACATCGATACCTGAAAACGATCTCATAATCGATTTTTGCTTCTATA
>PDGT01000030.1:1571356-1590094 GCA_003671415.1 Megathymus violae | reverse complement strand
ACATATGTATATATATATATATGTGTGTGTGTGTGTGTGTGTGTGTGTGTGTGTGTGTGTGTGTGGGTGCCCCAATTCGAAAAATCCATAAGTGTTGTTGATGATTTATGATAAGTCCAAAATTGTATTTTTTCAAAATTTTGTATTTGTATTATATATATTAAATGATATTATATGTGTTAAAATTGCTGTATAGATTTTGATTTTTATACCAAAATTATAAGTTATGAGTTCTGAACGCCATCTGAGTTACAAAAAAATGTGCTTATTATTTTTACAACTCAAAAGTGAAAAAGTGGAAATAGCCATTTTTCGAATTGGAGCACCATAATTATGTGTATTGACATCTACTAATTGCTTCAAACGAGACTAGCCTAATTATGTTTAGTAATGTGCTACTTCTCCTAACATTGGATCTTTTTAGGGTGAAGATGCAATACATGTAGTACTTATAAAAACGTTGACACCCTCACACCTCCACAATAGCACACCCCTTTGTTGGGGACGGCATGGACATACACAAATATGACATCACAAACTCCCATGACCCGAGACAAACATTTATCCGTCACATAAATGTCTGCCCCGGCCGGGAATCGAACCCGGGACCCCTCGCTCGGCACGCAGGGTCACTACCAACTGAGCTATGGGGTCGTCAACTATAGTTACAAATTTACTACTAATAAGTGAGAAAAAACAATATACCTATATTAATATTATAAAAAGAGGGTGCGAATTTTATCAGTATGTGTATATGCGGAAAACAAACGCCAGTACCATAGTACTTATTTGAAAAATTATCTTCTATATATGTATAAAAATGAATGTTTGTCTGTGTGTCCTTTATAGAATCGTAAACTATGCATTTGATCATGTGATGATCTTTAGCAAAGTTGTTGTGTATGAGCCCACGAAGGTTTCTGAGTTGGTACGACCAATTTTCGACAGACGGCGCCACTGTTTACTTCAGTTGGTGGCGTAGCAACGCGCGCAGGGTACAGGTAGTCCCATATCAAAAGTACATTATTACGTGTGGACATAGGCTACACATCATGTGGACGTGTGTCAGTATTTAATTACTGAACCGGAACTAAGTCGAGACGGGCCGCTTGTTATAATATTCAGTGTTATCTCACTCCCCAACTGCGTGAACATTTTAAAGTTCAAAATGTATAACCAACTTTTTGCTCTTGATTTAAACTCGCTGAATCGCATACACCTAACGAAGTTATTGGTGACGGCAACCGCGCGATAACGCCGAATCGAAATTGTGTCATCACAACAACAATGAACTCGGGTGTCCGTGCAATTTGGTATCGAAGTTGAAATTATTGAAAAAAAAAATGTCTGTAAACTCATTTAAGCTTATCAACCAAAAATTGATAAACAAGAACAAGAAAGGACTGTCAGACTGACAAACTGCACGGAATATTTAAATATTTTGGTATATTTTAGTTTGCGCACACACAACCATGTCTCAGCGTTCATGACGTCGGAACGAAACCCTGCACCATCTGGATATTGCGTCATTTCGCAAGGGTTACAAAAAACAAAACAATTTTTTACCGAAACACTGTTAGGGATTCGGGAACACCTCTCCCCGCACGCTCCACACGATTTACCTACACCTCGAATGAAGGTATCCGTTCCTGTCATATATATTTCACAAACGTAAGTCCACACCAACCTTTCAGCTGTTGCAAGGTTACAACATTTTTTTTCCCACGAGTTGACCCCCTTAAAAACGTCTAAACACCTCAAACTCTGTTCGAAATTCAGAAACACTCGAATGTACTGCAAAATCTCGATACACATATATTCGCTATAATCGATCAAACGCATCTAGCTGGAGCGTAGGTACCACCACCGTGCCGTACATACCGCACTCCTCGGCTATCGACGGGTCGGTGCCCTTGATGGCGCCTTCGACGTATCCCACCAGTATGAGAAGCGACTCGTGGTCCACCATCACCGAGCTGACGCGCTCCAACAGCATCTTCACCGTGTTGTAGTACAGGTTCGTCATCACCGGCTGGCCGAGTTTCTTGAGGACGTTCGACTGCAATACGAACATTTCAATTCACAAATAACAATTACACCGTTACTCGTTAGCTGTACTTAACGGGAGCAATTTCTATAGAAGATTTTTTTTTTTTTATTTTAATACAGAAAGGGAAATTTAATTAAATTTCAATTGATTAACTAATTAATTTTAAATTTCAATAAAAGAAATGATTTGTTTTTAATTTAAATGCCTAAAAATATATTTTTTGAGGTGGCTTGTAAACAGGTATGATGTGGGTTTCGTGACATCCTGCTTAATCCAAACATTGATGCGATGAAGCTTCTATGTATGTTTATAAATCTCTTCACGTGATCGATTGGTTTCCTATTATAATTTAGGTGGCGTAGTGTTTTAGTTGAAATATAACACAGTATAATACGATAGGATTAATATGAACAAGCGTTACAAAAGTTCTTACAATAAATAATCTTAGAAAAAAATCGCTCGGTATAAGAAATTTACTAAATAAATTTATTATTTATTTATAAATCTACTTGTCCGGTTGAGATGCTGATAATAAGAAAGTTACATAAATACATGTAAAGTACAAACTTGAATTGATTAAGGTTGTGTTAACAAAATGGAAAAGATTTATGAATTAAGATAAAGATAACTTTCAAATCATAGCATAAGTTGGCTGAATTTTAAATATATATTGAAAATTAGGAAATTTCCTTTATTACTATTTAGTTTCAATCAACGACCCTGATAGTTTATCTTTATCCTGATAAGCCTATATATGTATAAATTCTAATTGAAATGCACATATGTCTTTCACTGACGCACTTATCTATATAATTTTTTGTTGAACAAAATGAATGTCAACAAATAGAAATTCAAGCTTGCCTGGAATATTTTAAAGAAATTACGTAAATATCTACACCGTTTCTTCATATATGATATCGATACTCACGGTGGTGCGCACGCAGACCTCGCAGCTGACATTCGGATTCAGAATCGTCTCCATCCCCTGCAACAGTTCCGGCGCCTTCTTCATGTGATTCGAGAATTTGTTCAAGAACTCTTGCGCCTTCACCGACTCCGGCAGAAACTTCGAGCTGATGTGCAGGACCTTGTTCATGAGTTCCTTCTGCACGGTGGGCGTCGGGGGTTTCCTGTGCAGCTCGACCCATTCCGCTACCGAACGTCGAACGGCCAGCTGATGCTTCTGCAGCTCTATGAACGCTTTGGTCGCATTGTCGTCCACGTTCGACATTAAATAGAACAGTTTCTTCATTCGCAGCTGCGGCGGCAGAGTGTAAGGTACGAGGGACGTGTTCAAAAGCCTCTCCACGAGTAACCTGTCCTCTAAAGCTGTCATATAGTATCCGTGCAGAATTTTATCCTTGATCCATTGAACCGCTTTCTCCGTGGCCGGTGGCACGCTGTCTTCCGTCAAGAACTTTTTGTATATCATCGCCAGCCCAGACATGGCCTCCTTGCGGATTTTGAACTTCTTATCCAAGGTCCGTTCCCGTACAAAGTGCAACAAGTCTTCCGATTCCGCTACAGCTTGGAAGTCTCTCTGTGCGGTTGCAATTATAGCCATCACGACCTCATAGCGAACTTGTTCGTGGGCGTCATGTTGTCTCATCTTCAAAGTCTCTGTTATGTCTTTCCTCAGTTCTGGATGATGTACTAAAAAGTGCATACAGTACTGGACACACTTGATTCTTATCGGCACGGAAATGTCGTTGAAACGGCCCAAGAAAGCACGCCATAAAGCTGGATATTGCTTGGCGAGCTCCGAGCCCGGTTCTGAGAACATCCTAGCGAGTAACGCCACAGCGCTAAGTCGCTCCTGGAACTGCGCCGATTTTAGCTTGCATTCTAACTGTGGTAAAACCGACAGCAATATGCTGGCGCAGCACTGATTTAATTCATATATAAGCTCGTATACTTTTGAAAATATCAATAGATTCTTCTCCTCTTTGCCGAGAATAAGGACGTGATTGAAAAACTGGAAGGAAACGATTATAACAATGTAATTTAAATACAGACAGACTATTGTTAATTTATTATTCATAAATTTTGCAAATTGACTGTGTAATTTATTATAATGTTTTGGCAAATACAGAACGGTAATTCAGGTCACATTCAAACAATTTTGTGATTTTGAAATGCTTCGCACATACAAAATTATTCTGTTTTCCAATTTTAACGAACTTCACAGTACAGATTAAGATATAAGCATAGAAAATTATAAAATTTCCACAGATAAAAACATCAAAGCGGTGTCTAGTATGCATACTTATTTTTCCATATCCGTGTTATTTCATCGTAACCGGACTAAATGGTAGTGGAAATATGACAAGGTTGAGCGAGAGGTGAAATTTCTCTTAGCTTAAAAATTTTTCTCTCTTATCGACCCTCCGTGAAAGAATGAGATAGTTACAAATCAGTTTACACTTTAAAATAATGCCAATACAGTACTCTCTGTGAGCCACCAACCAGCTGCTCTAATATAACTGAAAAATCTTACCGTCTGTATGTATGGCTCTAAAGTCTCACTGGTCTTAACTATCAACTCCTTGGCAAGTGCATACGCGTGTTTGTGATCCCTCTTGTTGGGTTCCACCAGGTTTATGAGGATCACGTTCAACAGTTCGTTGGAGACCACATCCGACTCCGTTATGAGCGGACACAATACGTCCAACATGAACGATTTCACTTTTGACGAGTGCTCCGTACTGTTAAGGGGATAATGTGTTAAAGCTGTTCCTTATTTAATCTCCGAAGACATACATAACATAACATAAATTATAATTCTCGAATCTCGGATTCATTCTCTCATCTATTCTCGATGGGCAGTTTTATTTCCACTCCGAAATACATACCTCAGAGGCGAAAAAGGAAGACAGACAATTGATACATACAAAATTTTAATTAAAGCCTAAATAATTATTGTAAGTTAATTATAAATGATCATATTACAAACATTGTTAAGATATGTTATAAATAAGTGACGCGAGTAGATTTTATGTATACTAGCCGACGACCGGTGCGCTTCGCGTCACCTAAAAAAATCTACCATTTTTTATACGTAAATAAAAAATATTGTTTTATTGTTTATTACTTTTGTTATTCTAAAGCGTTTGGGTATAGATTATTTTTGGTTTTGCCATCTTGAGCAAAAACAAACTTGTCGGTTTACCAAAGCAGGAATAATGCGTTTAGTGTTAGTTTTTTTTTTGTGTTCCAATGCTGCCACATGCAGATATACAAAAATTCATATCAATTCGAACCATGATTCAAAAGATAAAAATCACTGCCGCCAGCGCCACCTATCCGGCACTAACGTAACTGTGTTCGTCGGAGTGTTCATGTCGCCCTTTATATGTATGCAATGTTTCATACCAATTTGGCTAACGGTTCTAGAGTTTTAGGTGAACATACGTACACACATACATTCTCATTTATATACATATATATATACTTAAAAAGCACTCACTTGACTATCTTAAACATCAACGAGAACAGTGCACAGAAGATCTCTTGACAGTCCTCTAGTTCGAAGCACATGTTGAACGACTTGACGTACGCCAAGTTCTCTAGTAAATAAAAGTACCGTTTGAAAGCCGGATCCTTCGGGTCTCGGAGACCCTGGAGCTGATTTATCAGAAACAGAAATATTGTTTTGACCTGTGAAAAAAAAAATATCGACTATTAACGCCATTATTGTTTGACATGATACCCACGACATATAGATTGTTGCCAAAATATTATGGAAATTCATATTGATAGATTCAAATGAATTTAATAAATTAAGTATTTTTGAAAAACCAAAGTATAGCGCGGCAAGGTCGGGTCTGGCACTTACTATGCGCACTTGGACCCATGACTTCCAGTATCTACGTATCTGTATTTCCTACCGTTCACGTAATCAATTCACGTAACCGATGTAATCTAGTATAAACAAGAGTAAACGTCACAAATAACAACGCTAGTAAAATGCAATAATTACAATTTGGAAGTGGCGTTTCTTAGTTGTGTACATTCGAAGGCAGCCTACTACTCTGCAAATTCAGAACCATGTTATAAAATTGTGCACACTCATGTACACAGGTATAAGTACTAATATAACTTTTAAAGAGACTAACGGCATCTATGCAAAATACCTACCTTGCTTTCAGCACTTTTTCCAGCTCACTAAGCGCTTACCTGTTCCTGGTCCTTATAAGGGGCTTCTGGCGCGTACACCCTCAGCACATCGGCGATGCAGCAAGCAATTAGCAGCTGCACATCGCGCGATGGATGCGTAAGGAAGAACTCGTCGGCCAGGTGCAAAGCTAATGGGATGTACTGCTGGTACATGCCTTCATCTTGGCCGAGACCCTGCAACGTGTGCGCCAAGGCCTGGGAACAAGAAATGAAATTAATATGCCTCGTTTTATTCAACGAGGAACGTTTAACATACTAATCACAGAAGAAAATCATTCTGTCCCACCATTATGGTGATTACATTAGGGTTTTGTCAGTATTCCGCCGCAAATACTAGCGAGAGTCGTTGCTGGCCAACATAGGGCTAATTCGTAAATGCATTTCCCAACCAAAATGATCTCCCTTACAACTGAGACTTTTCTGTAGATAGGTCGCAATTACGTCATTCCCACATCAGCTAGGACGCACAGACAACACCTGTTATGTTTAGCTAGCTAGAGTTACCCAGTCACCAATCACCAGCCGGACAGGTAATAAACAAGCCAGTCATAAAACTAACTGATATATATTTCAAAATTAAAAAAAGGGATATCTCGCTCTAAGTTTTATTCGTCCATACATGTTCTTGTTAATACTTTTCGGTATACTTTCGTTGCAACAAAAATCATAAATCCATTTCGTTTTAACAATTTTTGGAACAATATTGTTGTATTTTAGTGATAATTAGAACTGTATATAGAAATGCGATAAAAACCTGGTATTTACCAGGAATGCCTTCGATTGTGTAAATCGAAATTCCCGGACCAAAAATACCAGGGTCGGCGGGCGTAAGACACGTAATAAAAAAAGTATAAAATATATATGTGAAAAATTTACTCGACGAAAAAACAATTGCTAACTAATGTCCATAATTCCGTCTTCGAAGGGCTAAATTCTTGAATTGTGATAAACTGCGCAACTTAGTACGCAGGGGATACATTTGAGCGTGACTTACACTACCGGTCAAAAGTTTGAGACCACTAATAAAAGATTTTTGTTATTAGTAAATATTCTTAAAATATTGGTGATAAAAAGTAATCTGCACACCTGCATATTCTATTGTTACTAAAGATTGCCTAAAAGCTAATTCTTTTGTATATAAGCCAAGGAAAGGGCCATAAACCAGCATTGTTTCCAAACTGCAATGTGAGCCGAAGAAGAGCTAGTCCGATAATCGATTGTAAAAATTTTATTACCTCATTACCGCAGCTGACACTTCGTTTTTTTTTACATCATCTTACAATGCGATTGTTCTATATTTTAAAAATATGTTTTTAAGTTTATTTTAACCCGATATTTTCATGGTTATCTACGAATATCCGCTGTTAGTCTGATTTTGTGATTCCTACAGTCAAGACTTCTCTAAAATGGGAAAAGTTTGCGAAATTAGTATCAAAACGCGATCTGCCATCGTTGTTCTCCATAATGAAGGCAAATCTGAACGTGAGATTGCATCTCAACTCAAGTTATCAAAGACTTGTGTTCATCGCACTATTGTGCGGTACAAGCAAACTGGCAGTAATCAAGATCGTCCGCGCTCCGGAAGACCAAGAGCTACGACTTCTAGTGAAGACAAATTTATTGTGGTAACCAGCAAGCGAAACAGACGCCTAACAGCCCCAGAAATCCGCGTTGAAGTCAACAAATCTCGGAAAAAACCTGTGTCAGTGTCTACAGTGAAAAGACGATTGCGAGACGCCAAGTTGTATGGTCGCGTTGCTGTTCGAAAACCTCTTCTAAAACCGCAGAATAAGAAAAAACGGTTGCAGTGGGCCCTAGCCCATCGAGACTGGACCGAAGATTTCAAAAAAGTACTTTGGAGTGATGAATCTAAATTTGAAATATTTGGTTCAAAAAGAAGAATTTTCGTTCGACGTTCCGCCGAAGAAAAGATGATGCCACAGTGTGTAGTCCCGACTGTCAAGCATGGTGGCGGATCTGTTATGGTCTGGGGTTGTTTCTCAGCCTATGGGACTGGAAATCTGGTCCAAATTAAAGGAATTATGAAATAGGAGGAGTATAAAGTAATTTTGGAGAAAAATGCTATTCCCTCCGGACTAAAGTTAATCGGCAAAGGATTTATTTTCCAACAAGATAATGATGAAGCATAGTTCAAAATTATGTAGGGGCTATTTAGACGAGAAACAGTCAGAAAAAGTGTTGGAAAACATGACATGGCCACCCCAAAGTCCCGATCTTAACCCCATAGAGCTTTTGTGGGAAGAACTTGACCGAAACGTTCAGGAACAATGTCCTTCTTCACAGCAGGCCATGTGGAATGCCTTAGAAGACAGCTGGAAGAATATCTCGCAAGAGACAATAAATAAGTCAATTGCTCGCATGCCAAGATTGGTAAAACAAATAATAAAATGCAAAGGAGGATATTTTGATGAAAAGTCTGAGTAAACTCTCTTGTTTGTATTTTCTTTAGTAATTTAGTATTATCTTTTGTATTCGTAATTTTTTAATTTTAAATATTGTGTATAACATGGAAATAAAAACTGTATTTCATAATGATTTAAATATGTTGACTTTTATTTGTTTTCTTAATTTTTTTATAGTGGTCTCAAACTTTTGACCGGTAGTGTATGTGCTTTGGTCTGCTTGCGTATTGAATTTAATGAAGTGCGGCGACGATTTAAAAAAACAAAGTAAATTTTTGCCTTATGTGGGTGCGTTAGTTATTATTAATTTACTTAGTTTAAGTCCAATTTTTTTTTATATTGAGTTTGTTTTTTTTTATTTCTCATACATTAAAATACAAAATTCAACTTTCAGTTCTTAAATATTAGGTAATATATTACTAAAACATTAAACTAAGAAGCTAAATTTGATATTTTTTAGTTTTTTTTTTGGTAAGATACGACGAATCACGGACGAATTTTAATCAGTAATCCAGAAAAACTTTTTTTTAACGTTTTCTCACAAATGGAAGCACAATAGAATTGCCATTACACTGTAGCCACTGCGAATTAAATAAATACTATGTTTACTAGCTTTTTGTGATATATTTAAAGACACAAAATTTAAACTTATTTAATCAATGATATTTAATTAAAGATTTATTATCTTAAATAATAGGGATAATTGGGACTCTGTGCAAAATACAAATTAATAGAAGCATTTTTTAGAAATACATTGTGTTCTAGGCAAACTACCTGAAGCGGTCAAGCAACTTTTGATCTACACTCCGGTCAAATTTCCCACGAGAAAATAATAATTAGCTATATTATGAGCGAGACCGATCCGCATCAGCTTCGCACAGATACAATTTAATGAGGAAATTGACAATTGCGCTTGGCAAAAAAAAAATATATCATTTACCGAATCTTTCATTGAACGGAATCGTCAAACTGAAATAAAAATATTCATGTACACAGTATAACTCCATATTCCAAAGTTACCCGAAAGTCGTTGTAACTTCGAGTGGCCAAACGTACGTAAAACGTAAATTTCTCAAAAAAAAAAACTATATTAAATCACAATATCTATTAGAAAATTAAGATTTTTGGTATTAAAAGAACAACTACCACACTGTAAAAAAACAGTGCAATCAAATACATTAATTTTTCAGTATCCTTAGGACCCTGAGAAAAGTGTTCAAATTTACCTAACTTGACCGTAGATGAATCGATAGAGGTTTTTTTTTCTAAACGGTACGAATAAAAAATCTAATAAAATACGTTGAATAACTACATAGCATTTGTTGACGGCAGACATACGGCGAGTACCATTTTCGCACTGCCCCTGTGCCGCTCACCGAGCGCATACAGTTGTGAAATTTAATAACGCCAGCGGAGGAGCTTTGTTTGCGTTCCCACTGCTTCACAGAAACGTGATACCCGGCTTTTAGATTACATTCAAATTGCATTGCGAAATTCTTTCGCTTGTCTAATGAATGAGAAACTGTATGCCATTTCTGTTTTTCATAAATATAGGCTTTCATTTCATTTGTTGCTTTAAATATATTAAATTTAGTTAGATATCTTTATACTATACTATTGGCCCGCCCCGACTTAGTTCGGCTGGTATAATTATAAATACATTATATGTAGCCTATGACCATCCGAAATAATGTTCCTTTCAAACGGTGAAAGAATGTTTCAAATAGGTGCCGAATTCCGGACATTACCCTCTGCATATACACAAACTCACAAAATTCCCACTCTCTCTATAAATACTAACGGCCCGTCTCGACTTTGTTCGGGTTCATCAATTTATTATTATACGTATAAGGTTGATGTATATATAGTACATGCGGAATAATTTACCTTTCAAATGGTAAAAGAATTTTTCAAATACGTGCCCTGGTTCAGGAGATTACCTTCTGTATAAACACAACCTGAACAAAATCAGCACTCTCTCTTTGTAAGGTGTTCACCGGATGGTATTGGCTACCACCGTTGGATATCCTGTAACCAATGCCAAAGGCCTCGAGCCTCGATCCCAAGATCACTTCTTCGCACGTGGTCCGTCTCGTGATCCTTCAACTGTTGGAGAACGCTGGGCTTAATTCCACGTAGTAATAACCCCGACGATATTCGTACGTTAGGGTTCTTCAGCTGTCTGGCTACTACTCTTCACTTAGAATCAACAGCACTGCAGCAATAACTAGTTGGCAAGTGGATTTTACTTCCTCTTCAATCGGATATGCGTCACTGATTACTTTCAGGTGGTTCATCTTCACCATCATGATTTGAACCCATACAGTCTCCCACTGCCGGGTTTCGGTTTCTTCTAACCATTAGCGAGATTACATTCACAGACTTCACATACCTTTTAGAATAGATCACGTGGTTGGTAGGTACCAACCTTGCCCGAAGATGCTCAATTGAATATCGACGATTTGACACAAGTTACCGGAACTATGAACGCTTCCCTTCGAACAGACTGAGCGATATCCCTCACTCTTATTAAATCTCTATTATTAAAAACATTAAACAATACTTCACGCCTCGCACCAATTCTAGAATGAACGTTACCTGTAAACTTTCTACACCCTATTATTCAAACGACAGGACATGACATGACATGACACTCGAAGATGTATTTTTAGGTGCGGAATATTTCTCTCAAAACATTTTCGTAAGCAGTCATCTTTTGTCGGCACTAGTCAATCTTCATTTTTAGCAATTTATAAAAATATGTTTTTGCAGAAAGCAATCATGAGGCAAAAACAAAACAGTTCAGTACCATTTTCTCCTTTGTTTGTCATCGGATTTTTTTTTTGTTGTTTGGTAAGCTTTTGATGAGCTTTAGTGGTACCAATAAGAATGATTGGTAATCAAACGTTATTTATGTGATTGTGGTTTTACTTTAATCACTACGCACCCACTAGCAATGTGGCACCATTAGTACATTATATTAGGAAATTGTATTGTATTGAATTGTAATAATAATAATTGAAATTTATTGTATTGTATTCATTAATAATAAAATAAATTGTATTAAAAATTTGAATACCCGTTTCAGGTTAGGATAAGATGTACTGTGATTATATAATTTTGACCGTCTTCTGTAAACCCTATCCGGCAAATAAATTAAATTGAAAATTTTCAGAGTACCTACCTACAATAAGGCTCTGTTATCGATATACAGGCAAGGGCATGTTTGAAATTGAAATTGATGTCTGTTTTTTGTAACAAGACAAAATTACGGCTGAATAGATTATTATGACACTTAGTATATTTATAATTTATATTACATGTTTTTCAACAGAGTGGGAATTTTGTGAGTGAGCGTTATATGAGGATACTTTCCGGAACAATGGCATCTATCAAAAAAATTTTTTACGGATGCAATTTGAAACGTATATTATTCTGGTTGGATATATGCCATTATATCATGAATATATAAATCATTTATGCTAGGATAAGGGCGGGCCGCGAATAAAAATAATTTCAGTCATTCGTTCCACTAATTAACAAAAACATATATTGATTGTATATTTATTTGTATGAATGTCTGCTTATCACGTATCCCAGTGAAACGGCGGGCGATACCCACACACGTTATAGCGATTCTTGGAAGAGCTTTTATAAGACTACGCTCACAATTTGCATTGGTAATATGCTTTGATTTAGCCAATTATTTAAATATAGATCTTTTAAAGTAAACAGTAGATATTGACGCAATTTTAAAGGTTATATATTTCATTATATAAAAGTTATATATACATTTTTATATACCTACTTATATCGTTCATCGTCTTACTTCGACCGTGATATGTATGAAGTTAAACTTTTCACTTACGTAATGAATTAGAATTTACAAGTATGGAAATTCTTATTGGTAGTATATACGAAAATTTATTTACAATGTACCAAAGAAGATTAGGATATTTTTTGAGCGTGATCGAAAACTTTTCATCACCATATGCCGTCACCACCGCCGCTAACTACCGCTATTACCAACGTGATCACCGCCGCCAGCTTTGTCAGCCGATCTACAGGTTGTGAATTCAATGCAGTCTCACACTAAAAGGTTTTATGTAAAAGACACTAGATTTTATTTGATACTAGCAAACTGCCCTCCGACAAACTAAGCCTTACACTTAGAAGTACCACCTGCTTTGTTTTAGGACTGGGTGTGTCTCGTTCTATGAATTTTATAATTTAGAACTTTTAATTTATGGAAACATTGAAATGAGACAAACTTTAAATATTAAGTGATGCTTCCTGCAATAAATACATCAGCGAAAACAATAAAGAAATCGGTTAAGTCGATTCCGAGATTAAACGCACAGACAAAACAAACAAAAATGGTAACAACATTGTTTTGGGTTCTATTGCGTTAATGAATATCCCTAATAATAGCTTTTCTCATGCATCCTCCATGTACAGAAAGCGATCCGCTATAATTGTATTATATGTCCTGTAGATGAACAGACTTGTTTTCAATTTAAATGATAAGAATACAATCAAAACTCACTACGGTAACAATGTGGTCGGTGCGCGAGATAACGAACGACAGAAGACATATGACACTGTTGCTGTGTTTAAAAATGGAAGTAAAATGTTTTGGCTTAACAAATCGTAACCTCGTACAATCATACTACACCAATTTACATGAAGTAATACTTAGAAACTATTGATATTTCGTTGTACCTAGCGCACAAACTTGAAATACTCAATCGACCACACGCGCGGCCATAGCACGAAAATCATTTTGTTTGTAAAAGGGATTTAGTGAGGCGATTCCTTCTAATGGAAACGAAACGAAATTTTAACAATTGTTATGCTGAATAGTAATAATTAAAAACGACGGTATAAGAAGCCTAGTTAGTATTGAACATACCTGCTGAGTGACGAAGAGATAAAGAGAAATAAAGAGAGAGAAAGAGCGAGCACATATTATGTAACAGCTAAATGTTTGCCCGCGTCACGTCTTAGTCCTATACTACGAAGCCAACTTATACTATGCCAGTAATATGTAACTATGTACATAGTAACCCGTGCTTCGATAAAGATATCTACAAAATGATAATTCGTTTACAAATACTAATAACAATCTTACCTCATAGACCTAAACCTTACCACGGCTCAATGTGTATTGGTAAAAATCACATGGAAAACTGCACACTAGTTTACGAGATTATCATATTCAGACCGACAGACAGACGGACGCTTTGTGTTATACTACGTAGTGATTTAATAAATGTGACTCTTCATTTGGCTGCACTCAAAAGGTCGCTTGGAAAAGATGTCTTGCAACAAACATATGTCCTCTCCTGTGTAAGCTTATGCGATTATTTCTGAGTATACGATATATTCTCCGTATCTCCTTCGAGGGTTACTTTAGTTTGCCTCGAGTGAAAATTAACCGTGGTCGACTGAGACGACATGCCGTTGCGCTCATAACTAAGAAATTGTGTCAGTTTGCCATAATCGGTTGAGTTAAACAACTTCGGAGGCTACTGTTAGGTGGAGCTGTGACCTCTAATTGTGAAATCTATTTGACCCTTCCATGCTCCGGAGTGCATGTTGAAGTTATTAATTGATATCGTTAGATGGCAATCGTTAGCCCATGTCAGACAGACGATCAAGCCGCATAAGAAACTCCGACCGTTGGTTTGGTCACCAATTTCTACTGATCCACACTGGAACACGGCGGTGGCATGAACTGCTAGTTTCCTAAATTACGAAAAAATTATCGTGCCCTACAACAGACGCCTAATTCAATAGGTAGGTACATTTTAAGTGTTTTGTAAATTAGTAGCGAGTGTCTCTCTTCTCCTCACTCGTGGGGCTTGTGAACTTTCAGCTACTTTCCGAAGCGAATATTTACCGATTTAGTTTCTCCGTTAACGTATAATGCAAATATGTGTAAAAAGTGTAATTTTTTTATGAAAATAGCCGACAAACAAGCAGACGAGCCACCTGATGGTAAGTTGTCACCGTCGCCCATGGATATCAGTCAGCTAGACCAAAATCACTGATGCGTAGTCGGCTAAGAAATGAGAAGAAATAAAAAAGGAAAAAATAGATAAAGAAAATACATATATTACAATGTGTGCTAACACTCTTTGTATTAACATTTTCAGACCTTCCCGGTGCAGACTGTCACAAGTGGAAAAATTGTAGGTGATACAAATTAAATGGAATATTTAACTCCTTTCAAGAGAACTGTATAAAAGGCATATGAATAAATAACTGGCGAGTGCTCCATTTAAAGTGAAATTACGCAGTGCGACTGAACTGCCGTGCAGCTCGTCCATTTGCACGTCATAAACGTCATAACCGAAAGCCTTAAAATATAGGTTATATTTTGTTGGCGATGACGAAATTAGTAAAAGTGTGCATATTGTATCCAATACATTGAAGTTTTCGGATTTCGTCTCCACAAATAAAAAATACGTAAGTACAATTCTATGCAACCATTTTAATTTTAATGGTATTAATGTAGTTTTAATTTATTACCGTGTAGGAAGTCCCTACGAGAGAGTAAACGTGTAAAATTATTAGAGATTAAAAACGAGGAATTTATAAATTATTAATTTAATTCGGGGAATTTTGCAGATTTGTTTTTTTTAATTAGAAGATATAAAATTAAATATTATACAGTAATATATCTACCTACAATTAATTAATATCAAAGGATTTGAACAAAACTTCAGATCAGATGTGACAAGGGGTGTACGATTATATTGTGCTGAAGTATAGATCTGTTTTGGTGGAATAGGAAAGAAAGAGAAACGAAGTTCTGTTAAGAGGGTAGTAAATAAATCTTTACTTATTTTCGTGCAACCAATCACAAAAACAATAAAATGGGAAAAACATGGAATATATTGCATCCCTCATTAATAAACGATCACAGACACGATATAATTGCACAATAATTAATGATAGAGAAGGCGGATATTTTCAGAAACTAACCGAAGGCGAATCATCGATCACAAATAAAAATAATAGCTTAAACAAGCTTTTGTTACAATACAAACAAACAAAGTAACAAGGGTTAGCAATTTTTATTTCTAATTTAAAAAATACAGACAGTTACACTGCTAGCGGAACGGTTTAAATAACTTTTTTTATGATTATTAATGTTTTTCATGAGTCTTTGTGACAATACCCTGGTATTGTCTATGATGGTAATAAAGACCTGTCCTAATTATGAAATTATTGTTATATCTTTAACACGCGTGTCCTTAACACGTGTGCAAAAGTTCAAAATTAATTTAAAATATCTGGCAAAGATTGGCGACGTCCAATATAAAAACTTTAAACACACAGCACAACTTTAAACATTCCCCGATTGGTTTTATAAGAAGGGTGGTAGGCCAGACCGATACCTATAGAAGAATACGTGCGTTCGTACCGCTGTCATCGTTGTTCGTACAATTACTTTTCACTAATGTAAATACTTGTATACTACAAAGGAAATAGAATTCATCGAAATAGGGAATATTGTATGTATGATTTTTATGTTTTTTAATGATTACTTATTAATTATATAATATATATTTTCATAATGGAAAAGTCAACATTTATTTTCTATTACATTTTTAACATTGCGTTATTATTTGGAACTTTTAAACACTGCTATTATTGCGCGCTTCGTGGTGACGTCACCGTCCGCGATAACATCAGCATGTTCCGTTTATATATAGTACGAAATAATATTTTATCAATTTTAAGCTGTTTAAAAGCCTGGGGGAAAATAATGAAACCATTTTGGAAGTAGTCATGTGCCTGTATGCAAAAGTACGATATAAAATATTCCTTATAAAAAATGTTAATTAAACTGGCAGAATCAAAATATTTCATGATAAGTTGATAAATGATGACACGAGATGATAAATCGTAACAACGACCAGTAAATATTAGAAAAAAAAAAACACCCAGCCCTCCACATACTTTCTTGATGTGAAGTCGCGGACGCTGATGTCACGTTTCTGTCTAGCCAATAGCGCACGTTTTGATATTTTCAATTTCTCTCATATTACTTTCACTTTTTATTGTTTAATACTAGCTATGCCCGCGACTTCGTCGGCGTGGAATTTAACAAAAAAGTTATTTAGTAGAAATAAAAGTAGCCTAAGTTACTCCTTATTACATCAGCTACCTGCCAGTGAAAGTCCCGTCAAAATCGGTCCAGCCGTTTCAGAGATTAGCCGGAACAAACAAACAGACAGACAGACAAAAATTGTAAAAAATGTTATTTTGGTATATGTACCGTATGTACATTCATATGCATGAAGTAAAATGTGGTTATTTTAATATTACAAACAGACACTCCAATTTTATTTATTAGTTTAAATTTAGATTACACGTTATAAAACTTTTTCTTATCAAAATCGCACCTTTAGAATGAAAGTGACTTAACTCAAAATTCCTGAAATTCCAGATTTTACTATAAATTTACTTAAAAAAGCCTACTCTAAAACTCCATGGTGAAAAAGAGCCCGAATTATGAGTGAGAAAGGGAAAAAGGGATTAAATTTACTCAAGACCATATATTTTTGAAAACTTTCTTCGTGTTTCCCATAAATTGTAATTTTTGAGTTAAGTCCCTTTCATTCTAAATAATAATATAACTGTTATATTGGGTGCGAAATAATAATATAGCTGTTATTGTGTAGCAATAATTATTGTAAATAAAAATATTCGGTCAATTTTGAGGTAGTGACTTTGGTATTACGTGCGTGCACGGGCAGCAGTAACCACCTGCCATCAGATCGTACCGTCTGCTCGTTTTCCCTCTATATTGACATGATTTGGAAAATAAACAAATTCAAAATTCGTATCACAGCAAAGTACTTTGTCAATCATCTTTTTCAATCATTTTATTTTAAAGTTCTTACCCCGGTAATTGTAACTTTGAAAACACCCTGTAGGCCAACAAGAAGGATTTTTTGATATTGAGAACGTAATAAATTGTATTGCTTTTCAGGGATGTAAGAAATATTTTAATTTCGTCGTTGCTCCTCATGACAAAGTAGGTTTTGGAAAAGTACAGGCAAAAAATACTTATATAAGACTTTGTAATACTAACACTTAATTAATTTAAATTGTGTTTTTGTCTGCCCTTACAACAGGGGGCAGAAGGAAGATCCTATATAAACCTGAGCACGTCTGAGACTAAAGTCACTCACGTTCCAAATCACATCACTTTATGATCACATTACATTAAATAATGATGGAGGCATGAAAACTGATACATTGTCCTGACAGCGATGAGGTCTAAAATATATACTTATATGTATGTATATATATATATATATATATATATATATATATATACAAACTATTAAAATCGAGTAATCGGAGCTAATTTATATATTTTCACTGCAAAGTGGTTTTACGTGATTTGATGAAAACTATACGGGTCTGTCTTCCTGTATCTCTCTTAACTATTGTTTCGTTCAAACAATAGTTTATTGATACAATAAGATAAGTTTTTAATCTAAAATAATCTACAACTTCACTTAAAACTCGCATTTCTGTACCGATGGTGTGGCACTAGCCCCCACACTACGATTCCCGTACGCAAAGACTTAGCGGTTAACCCTCGTAGAGTCTACTACCCTGATAATGCTCTGTGTCGGAGCGAAACACGTGTTGGTATAGATATATATATCATCATACATTGTTGGCGGATTGTTGCAAATTAAATTAATACTAATTTAATACAATGAATTTCCGCAAAGTAACGCCTGATACTATCAACTATTTTATAATATTATTTTTATTAATTATAATAATATGCAATATAAAACCTCCCTTCCCCACCAACCTCTCCCTTTTGACTATGGTAACGTTTAAATACCTGTAGTATGCTTCTGTAAGTACCACCGAGGTCATATGTCCGGAACTAAATCAATCTGCGAGTTACTACCCTTGCAATTCAGAGAACAAGTACGCATTTAGGTCATCGGTACACTCAACTAGGTCACCTGTAGGTTGTTATTCTATTTTGTTATGAATCGGCACATGACGCAAATACTACTATTATGTGGGTCAGGAAATTCATAG